>JAGXCT010036720.1:31020-71874 GCA_022495035.1 Philopotamus ludificatus | reverse complement strand
TATATATATATATATAAATAAAAACATTAAATGAATAATTAATCGAAGCTGAACCAAAAAAAACGTAAAATAAACCGATATATTTTTATTTAATTGAAACAAAACGAACTATAAATACTTATTGTGAGATTATAAATGTATTTATTAAAAAATATAGCGTTTTACGGCGCTATATAAGGGTTGACTGTATCTCTCATATAGCGCCGTAAAACGCTATATTTTTTGTCAACCAAAGGGCATTGAACTTTATTTCGCGCGCATCTTATTACATGTATTTACGAAATATGTGATATGAAGTTGATAATTTAGCACTTAATAGAAAACAGCGATGTATAAGGAAGTACTATCGGAGGGACTGCCGCACACGCCGCTCTATAGCGGAAAGCGCTATAGAAGGGTTGACTGTATTTGTTACAAATACATTTATGGTGTTAAAAATACAGCTTTGAACCGTAATTGTTTCGTTTCGCTTCAATTAAATAAAAATATATCGATTCAGCTCCAAAAAAAAAATGGTTTTGGGTACATTTTCAATGAAAATTATTTCAACGTTTTTATTTGTGCATTTACATGAATAAATATAATAATATAAATAATAATTTGGTTTTTCGGTTTTTCGAAAAACCTAATAAATGTCGATGTCAAAAAAATCTGATCTCATTATATACTAGATATTTTTTCATAGAACATAAATTCTGGCTGCGTTTCAATAATGTCAATTTTGCATTGCATAAATTTTCTTTTCCCCATATTTTGGCTCCCTTTTGTTCCAAATGACTAGGTTTCCGCATCATCAGCTGGAAAGATTGATCATCCCATTTCCTTTTAGCACCCCCTTCTCCCGGCATCCCTTTCTACGCCCACTGACAAAACGCTGATGCTAATGAGCCTTCGAAGATTGCCATGATTTTAACTTTTTCCATTTCCCTCGTTGCAGATTGATACCACCGGCTCCGCGTGCAAGCAAATGTTGTAATGGAGACTCTAATGATAAAATCGAAATTCTCCTTTCAACAATTCCTTCAATCGTTAAACATAAGCACGTCGACCGAGCAGCAGGAGAAGGGGCCGAGGCCGAGCGAGGCACCCCAGCAGGCCGGGGATGCTGTGGGCCTGGAGCCCGAGAGCAGAGGCCCCGGCGACCGGCGTACGATGGGTCACAACCAGTCGCTGGCTACCTCGACCGCGAAGCCCCGAGACGAGCCCTACGCGACCACGCAGGTCGAGGCGTCCAACCTGACGGCCTACGCGGACAACACCACCGGCGACTACTTCCCCAGCTACTGGACCGGCGGCGACGACGTCTCGTGGAACGGCTCCTACCCGGCCAACACCACCAACTACACCAGTTACAACATAAGTGACTTGGAACTGTTTAATGTGAACAACGGCAGCGTGCCGTATGGATTTTGGTTTTGTGCCAAGTGGGTGGAGGCCCAGCAGGATCTGTTCCAGGCCGCCAACTTGTGCTTCGCCGTCGCTTTTCTTATACCGAAGAGCTTCAAGCAGAGCATATTGATTGTCCGAGCTTTGGCAGCGGCAGGCTTCCTGCTGCTGGCCGCCTGGGCCGGTACCGAGCTCTGCGCACCGGACGTGCTCGCCTGGAACATCGTTCTAGTTCTCGTCAACTCTGTACACACAATTCTACTAATTATAAGGTTAGTTTACAAGTTCATATTTTGATATATCCCTCTAAAAAAACCAACTACTATCAACCCTCCTATAACGCTTCCTCTTAATAGCTGTTTTCTACTAAATGCCTTATCAACCAACGAGCATTTATTTTGCTCGGAAACGTATTATATTAAATTTGTATAAAACATCGATTTAAAGGTAGCGTTATAGAAGGGCGGACTGTATAAGAGGTACCCGATGAAAATAACGTTGTTTGAAATCGTCCTTTTCAATGATCAGTTGTGTTGACATGTAATTCTTTTGCCATTGGTTGATGGACATCTATGTTCAAATGGAAAGATGCATGTTCTACGAATTATAATCAAAAACTAAAGCAACGTCTACATCATACAAATGTGATATTTTAAGTGATATATTGACTATTCAGTTATCCAGATCTGTCAATCTTCCAGATCTGGTGAGGGTTGAAGAATTTCTATATTTTGAATCACTACTTACGAGTAGCAGAAATTGTGAGCCAGAGATAGGAGGGCGAATAGGGATGGCTAAAAATGCCAAAGCTATCGACAATTTGGAAAAACTGTAGAGTTTATATTCTAGAAATAGCAAATACAATGAGATACTCTTGATCTAGAGTGCAAGAATATTTAAAAATAATTGTCAAGATGCATAAACAGGTATGTGGATAACGCATCATTTAAGGGATGAAAGCAAATCTCTGGTTTAAATGTGTCAAAAATTAATAAACTTGGACAAAAATTCAACATATTGTAACAGAGGATGGGAAGTGAGTTTTGTACTCGAACCAATGTCGCAGAAACAGTGGCTGTCTAAATGGCATTTGACACTGGCAACACCGAAACTGAACCTGACCTAAAGGTACTTTTGACTGTATGGTGAAATTGTAAAGGAATTATTCATTATAAACGTTCTAAATTTGTTCAGACTATAACGGCACAGTTCTATTGTGATAAGCTGGAACAATTAAAAGAAGCAATTCCAAAACTTGTGGTCTGATTAGGGTGATTAACGCTTTCAATGCGGCGGGTCTAAACACTATTCTGCATCTGAGTGCGGCGCCGTTGTGGACCAAATTATTTTTTTGGCGAGGTAAATTTGTATTCACCGTTTACTGCTAAATTAGACCATTTTTCTATAAGAAATTTATGCAAACACGTTGATTAGGATATGTTCTTCCATCTCAACTAAGAAAATAAACTCGATTCGATTTATTTTCGTAATAATAAATCGAACAAAATATCAATTTGCAAAAGCAGAGATTAAGTGAAAAAATAGAATGCGAATCAAAATCAAAATGCGAAATGCAATTTTCTTATACCATTACATCCGTACACGTGTATGTGGAACATAATGTACGTGGAACACCCTTAAAAACCCCTGATCCAAGGTACGTCACCGATACTACTGCGGAGATTTTAATGAGACACCACGCGCGATTTGAATCATTACTATTCATATTTACATATTACATGGTTCCTATATTTTTTTTTGTGATATGTTGTATATTTATTGATAGCTGTGTTTATTAGCTGATTTTTAAAACAAACACCATCACTTAACTCGGTCTAGTTTACATGTAACGACAAGTTAAAGTTTTAGAGAATCTCGCGCATGTACGACATGCGGCCGCACCCGGACACGATTTGCATGCGCATGTACGTCATGCGCCCCGCACTGAAAGGGTTAAAAGAAGCATCAAAAACTTGGGGTCCCAAATAGACCCTATCATCACGGCTAGGTTAATACAATAAATATACTACGATAATATATCAATTATTTAACTTTTAGACAAGCTCTTAATTATCCATTGAATAAGCTGGAAACATCACAAGGGAAATAATCATCCCTGGAAAATAGGGAATATCTTTGAATTTTTTTGTTGTATAATTAGTAATGACTTCTATTCTAAGAGTGGTCCACTTACCATTTTGGAAACCAAAGCTTACAAATTTCTCATTCCCAAAATTGCCATTCCAGTAATTAATTATAATTATTAATTGTTGACAGTAAACTTGTAAATAAAATATCTTTGACACCCAAAAGTAAATTTGGGAATCTATGTTTTAACATTTTGTATAGCATTGCACTCAATTTACACGACAATGAATTACTTATACCAGAGTATTTTTTAATAAACAAAAAATAGTTGCTAAAACTTTTACCATGAAAAAAGGTAACGGAGTTCTTCTGAGTTACATTATATACACATGGGTTGTGCAAAAAATACGTGTCGTTTTGCACCAGTTTTAAAAATTTAGAGTACAAGTTTGTATTATTTATTTTGCACTTTACTTTTGAACACATATTGTTTATTCTGAGAATTTGGACGTGTCGTGAGAGGCCTGAACCACTAGATGACGACGTTCTACGAGATTTGATGGAGATGAATCCAGGTCTCTCCATCGATGCAATAGCAGAGAAACTTGCATCAACTCATTCAACTGTATATCAGCATCTGTTAGTGATTGGGAAAGTTTAGAAATTGAGCCGATGGGTGCAACATGAACTAACGTCAGTAAATCGTATGCAGCATTACACAGCTAGCACATTCCATCCGACAGGACCAAATATATCGACTTTTCTTGAAGCGAATAGTTACAGGGGACGAGAAGTGGATAATTTATGGCACCAAGAAACGCAAAAGGTAATGGGTAGACAAACGGACAGCCACCACAAAAACAAGCCAGAGTTGGATGGCGTCCAGAAAAAGTGATGTTGTGTGTATGGTGGAATTTCTAGAGGATCGTTCATATAGAATCGCTGCCAAAGGATGAAGCGATTAATGCAGATTTTTTTTATTGTCTACAATAAAAAAGATTAACGTCGAAACTCGAACTTGTCCAGCATTGGCAAATAGGCACAGCGTCATTTAGCAACCAATTTTGAATGATAGTTACTATTTCGTCCGCCTTACTCTCAGGATCTCGACACTTCAGATTTTCGTTTGTTTTCCGTTCGTTCTACAGCAGCTTTTAGACAAGAAAATATGAGTTTAGAAGATGTAAAAAACTGCCTTTCTTCGTTGTTTGCATCTAAATCGAATCATTTCTGTAACAACTGAATACAAATGCTATTAATCAGATGATAAGCTATAATAAATTTAGAGGGAAAATATCTTAGAGACGTATCTGGTCATATCGAATGCTTATTCTATTGTCAGCTGTCGAAAATAACACCGTTTTAATACTTAAGCCTCCGTATACGCCAGACATGACCTCTTGCGACGTTTTCTTATTCCTAAATATGAAAAACATATATAAAAACGACGTTTTGCTTCTAAGATTGAAAATAATTTAATATTTACATTATTGTTAACCTAGCCCTGCCGATGGGGTCTATTTACGACCACAAGTTTTTGTCTTAAATGGCTAAAGAATACATTTTATAAACAATCATTGACCTTTATCGTCCACAATTGTAAAAAAAAAACAGTAATATTCGCTGCTGTTGACACGGGTGCGATATTTTTTTTCGCTCGCATCTGGTACGATGTGCCAAGTGCAAGTTAAATGTACTAGTGACACATATCGCGAAAGAACTCAGTATCAGTCTGCAGCGGGACATTACTAAGTCCACTTGTAATGTACGTGTCAAACTGATTAGTAGAAAAAGATGAATAACTATTCTTATTCTTAGAATAATCCATTTTTTTAAAAAAGTCAAGATATTAATGAAGAATTCGTCAATATCTTGCCTTGAAATGTTTGGGGTCTATTTTGCAATATAAATACATCCTCTGTTGAACGACGTGGTTGGTTGCGAGCTGCTGTGACGGATTGATTAAGGGTAAAATGTCAAAACCATAAATTGATGAAGGAGTCATCAGACATTGTATGCTATTTTTTCGACCAAAGCTCAAATACCAGCAAGGCCACTAAAATTAATTAATAAATTTGTGATGAAGTCCTAGTAGATGTCAATTAAGGTTAGAAATAATTCTAAAAGATGCACCTGAATCTGGACAACCTTACATATTTAGTGATAACCTATTAAGATCTCTTGTCATGTGGGATCCTCTATTAAATATTGAGGAATTATCGCAGAGACTCAAATCTCCAAGGTTCTCTGTAACCCATCAAAATAAATAGAATGAGAATTTGAACTCTGCAATTCTTTGTAGTTGTGACGAAGAATTCGACCTTTTTTATACCAAATTGGAACTGGGGACGAGAAATGGATCGTTTACGATAACATATGTAGAAAAAGGCAACGGCTTACTCCAAATCAAACTCCAGTGTTAGGGGGGCGCGACAGTAGTACCAAAAAGGTATCCCACCGCTGCCACCAATAATGTTAAGGGGGCGCGACAGTAGTCCAATAAATGGTATACCACCGCTGCCACCAATTATGTTAAGGCACCCGAGCTCGCGTATCAAAAAGGTACACGACCGCTGGCGCCAAAACGTTCGACCGTCCGGTAGTTGACGATCGCTTCGAAGATCGAGATCAAGTGAAAACACGCTTTGTTTTGATATTGATGTTTATTGAAGAATTTGCAGGTGTCGTCAGTTCGATAATAGGTGTGATGAAAAGATCCCAGAGACGAATCTCCGGTACGAGATGATGATAAAGATTTTTTGAAGCAGTTTGAAAGAGTTTTTGTAGCAGGTATGAAAATGAAGACTTATTGTCTATGAAAGGGATACGGACGCTCTGATTGGTCCGTCATCTCGGAAGAGGGCGATTCTATATAGCGAAAGCATAAGAACACGAAATGTGACCATTGATTTTATAACACCGGTTCTGATCCCTAAACCTGGATCAACACCACGATAGTGCACGCCCTCATAAAGCAAGAATGACCAAAAGAAAAAAAATCGGAACTAATAGATTATGCCACACCCTTAATGATCCCCAGGTCTTTCATCTTCAGATCCATGTCCATGGAGCACATTTTAAGGGAAAAACGTTTCCGAAATATAAATGAAGTCGATAACCACTTGAACGAGTATTTCGATTCAAAACCGGAAAGTTTTTTCATATAGTTTATAATATATAAATAAGAAAAAAACATAAATTTTACAATCAGTAAAAATGCGCGATTTCTTTCGGGTCCCTTTGATATATTGTTTACTAACTGAATGCATAACCGTCGCATAAAACTTTGCGAATGACTCAATTGAATGGGGAAATCCCAGACGGAAAATTTTGCATGAATAGAGAAATATCATCTTTGACGCAAACAATTTTAAATCGGCAGACTTTCATGGGACCCATTGAATAGAAACGGTTTCATTGAAATAATTCAAAACGAACTTTCAAATTCCCATTATGCAACTCGAATAATAAAGTTTTTAGTTGGATATTCGCACAAAGATATGCATTACCATTCATATCCCATTGTCGCCTTTGAATATGATGCAACTGAGTGCGAATAATGGAAGAATAAATCCGCCATACTCCGAACCGGTTAGCTCAAATACACTTATCAATAAAACGATGTTAAATTTTTAATGTAAAATGTTCACACCGCTATATCTAGATCGACCATTACGTTCAAATGGGGACCTGTTGAATTTGGGCCATTGAAATGTTGTAAAAATAACTCATACACAACTAATGACATTCTGATTGTTCACTTGAATATTTAAAGAACATAATTTTAATTCAAACAGGTATTTTATTATTTATTTCGTGTTTAACTTTCAGATTTCTTCCTCCGGCACTGTCTCTCGAATTGACTGAGCTGTATTTAAAATTATTTAAACCACTTAAAGTAAATAAAAAGCACTTTAGAGAATTAGCCAAAGAAGCCCGGCTGCTCAAACTGGAGCCGGGCGAACCGTATTCGATAGAAGGCGTGACGTCAGCTGATGAAAGACTCTCAATACTCCTGAAAGGAAAGTATGTATCGTAATCATATTGATCATCAATCAAAGAACAATTACTTAATTTTTATTGTTTCAGATTAAAAGTATCATGTGAACAAACATATCTGCACATGATTCAACCGCATCAGTTTGTCGATTCCCCCGAATGGGAAGCAAATCGAGAACAGTCAGATGATGTTTTTCAGGTGACAATAATTGCTGAAGAATTGAGCACATGTCTGTGTTGGCCAAGGATGAGGTTGGAACGAGTGCTGCGACATAGACCTATGTTAAAAATTGTACTAGATAGTATAATCGGTAATACTTAAAACAATATAACATAGTTTCAATCAGTGTCGGATTAAGCCTCAAAGTTCAGCTCTCAAAACGATTTTTTTTTCATAACAAAAATAATTAATAATTTAACAGTGTTCCATAAATTGAATTGATAAATGAATAACGCCAGCTGTGGCATGTTTAGTGGATATTAAAAATATTATAGAGATTGGGGGGCCCTCAAAATTGAATTGCGTCTGGGGCCTCTCGAGTGCTAAATCCGCCACTGGTTTTAATCATTACTGAATAAATGCTAATAATATTACAATAATTACAGGTAAAGATATAACGCATAAGCTCTATTCTTTGAATGAACAACAAGCTTTATCTGGCGGTGAAATTAGAGTCGAAACCGAGACTCGCATAATACTAAGATCGTTGTCTGCTGATGCCGTGGACGTTGGAGCCAGAGGCAAAATGAGATCGTCAGAATGGAGAGCAAGAGAGAAAAAAGGACATACGTCTTCTGATAGTAATTTCATATTTTAATATTGCACTTTCGTGATAATCAAATATATATGCTAATATGTCATTTTATTTTAAATATGGCGGCGTAAAGTGACAGCGCGGTCGTAAACCGATCACATTCGAGCATATCGATCGATACATATTTAATTTCATATGTAGATATATATGAATATTCTAATAACATTCGAATATTAATATGAATTTAATACATAAATTGGGCTAGTTTTAATAGTAAAATTACTCAATTTTTCTGTGCATTATGATAAAATAATTAAAATAAATGCATAATTTGCTTTATTCAAAATAATTGATACATATTCACTTATAATAGAAATGTAATAAATTGATAAATTGTATATTTTTATGTAATTATTGCGACGAATATGGACGATTATTTTTTACTTTAGACTTACATCTGTCAAATATTTTGATCGACCATTTTCAGATCCTTATCAGTGTCTTTAATAAATAATCGTAAACACATAATCTGATGAATATGAATATATTTTTAAGTTATATCATGTGCAAAGATATCAATTTCAAATCTCGCGCTAAATTTAAATCCGTTAGTAACGTAATAACTTATTTTTGAACATTTCTATAGATCGGTTTTGAGGTTAGAAAAAAATATTTCAAAATTATTATTAAGCATCAGATTTTAATATTTTTATCATGTTTCAGAATCATCACCAGCGCGGGCCTCTCGTCAGCCATGGCAGCCGGTAGCGAGTCAATTTCCGCCTCAGTCGCCGTTCGCGTCTCGCGCTAATCAACAAGCAGCGCGACAACCTCCGTATTCACATCTCACCGTTCAAGCTTCTTCGTCAAGTTTGCCATTCCCTTCGGCGAACACGCCTCTCTTGTCGCCGCCTCCGAAAAGGAGTCTTCGAAAAACAGCGTCGTTCCGAAAGAATCGAGAAGTTAAATTTATGGAGCCTCACGAAACGACTTTGTGACGTTCAGACGGCGGAGAGCGGTCGTCCCTGCGGGGCACGCCCCTCTCTCGCCGAAAACTTCTGGCTGAGGAAGTTCCGCTCGCAACTCTATCTCCCAGACATCATTCATGAAACATCACTAAGACTATAACAATGTTATATTCATCAGACGTGAAATATACGTTGCAATATGTTTACTTATGAAATTCCACGCTTGATTTGTTTCAATAAATGTCATTTAATCGCCATAGTCATAATGATACTTATAATAAAATGATCATTTTGTATTATAACGACATGAACGAAGTACATCATATATATATATTGGAAAGTTAAGTTATATAATTGTATCTGTTTATTGCAAAAAAATGTAAATTTAAAAGATTTATTGAGTATTTTTCTATAAAAAATACATTAAATTAAAAGAAATCATGGCAATAAGTATATGTAGCATATATATTTATGATTTGTACATGATTCATGATTAATTTTGTATTACTTCATTGCGTAACGTTTCATTTGCAATCATAAATTAGTACCGGGATGGCAAATTCAAGGCGCTCTTGTTAAATTTGATTGATTTCATCATCAGATTTTTTTATTTATTAGGTAGTTATAAATAATTTCCGCTTTATCTAACACGGATACGTTTTTTTATATAAGAAATCACTTTTAGATTCTTGATTTTACTGATTAAATTTTACGTCTCTATATAAAAATGTGCAGCAGACTGTGGTAAAAAAATGGATTCCAAATATGAAACATGTCTCTCAAAAACAACATGCAATAGTTAAGATGAAGCGGAAATTATTTATGGCACGACTTAATATATTAGGTAAAGCGGAAAGAAACGTCATTTTTTTTATTGCGAAAAAAAGTTTATTTAAACAAAAACTGTACAATATTATTGTTAATTATTTTCCATAATTATCTATGATTGTCCTCCACAAAATAAGCAGTTTTTTAATTACTCTTTCATGAAATTCTGGCAGTTTTTTTATTAAAATATGACTCCAAGTGATCTTTGACTTGTTCACCTGTTTTAGCTCAAAGCGAATGTCCTATTGACCTTAAAAGTCGATTTCCGAAGACGCATCACCGAGAGAATATGGTCGATGTTGCAGAAATCCTAAATCTATTTCTCTTATTTTGTCCTGTGTCGTCTTCCATTACCGTTCTGGAGAATTCTTCGTGGATTGTTTCCGTAAACTTATTGTTCCTTTAATCTTACTAATTGGACATAATACACCTCTGTTGTCAGTGGCGGATTTCCCCTTAGGCGCATGAGGCACAACCCTAGGGCCTCATTAATTTCAGGGGGCCTCAAAATTCATCTTTTTAACTTTTTTTTTATTAATTAATCTTTTTTAATAAGAAAAAAAAATTATAATTTAGCAGTAGTCCCTAAATTTAATTGACAAATAAATAACGCCGGCTATGGCATGTTTTTCAGGTGGTTACCAGGTGGCCTCAAAATTGAATTGCGCCTGGGGCCTCTCAAGTGCTAAATCTGCCACTTCCTGTTGTAACAGTACAATCAGTAATTTATAGTGAATTATTCCCTAAACATCCCTCCAAATACAAAAAAGAACCTTTTTCAATCAACGAAGCCCAAGGGGTAGATTCAAGTACCTAATTCAATGAATATCATTGTTTTTTTCTCCTCAGATTGGTGTAGAAGACACTTATCATCCCCAGTAATAATCCTAATAAACAGATCTTGTGATTCCTCGATTGTTTTACGCGGATCGGTCTCCACCAAAGTGTCATCATCATCTTCATTTAACAGCATAAAATACCACAAATATTTCTCTTCAATCTCTGACTGTTGCATTTTTACTATGAGCCACAAATAATAAATAATGTCAAAACAAAATAATTACTAACGGAGCTTCAAAACGACACTAACCGCTTCTCGTTATTTAACGGCAGCAGGTGAAACGCTGATTTCAACGCAAAAAAATGACATTACTTTTCTCTATACCTAATATTTCTCGTTATAGATTAATTAGAAATCGTTATAGATTACAACGAAACATTTTCATCAAAGCAATTTGCCATCGCCGAATTAGTGGATATGGATATATCAACGATTGTCGGATCATAGATTGATATCGGAATAAAAACCGTGGATGTAAACTGGATTAGGAAAATCAGGATATTTCCTGGATTTGCCGTCGTAAATTTTGTTGCCCGTCTGCGCTAATGCGAAACGGGCAATAATTTTTAACATGTATTAATTCTATACAGAAAAAATGGGTCGTTCTCCGTCCAATGTTCCCATATTGGCCGAAGAAATAATTTTGCAGGTATTGTGCAAAGGAGATTGATACATTGTTACCGCCGCTGAGTTGTCTTAACTCAAACGTACACGACATTGTATATTAGATGATATGGCGTTATTGATAATTTAATATCAGATCTCAGAAAAGACTGAATTTAACGCAAAACTTTAATTCCTATTTAACGACGACGCTCTGATGAAAATATTTGTATAAACAATTCCGGTTTATTTGATATTTTTATTTAGATTTGTTTCGATAAAACGATAAATTTTCATATTAAATATCTCTTCTCTTCAATATTTGGTGCATTAGATTTAGTATTAAATTTATAATGTTCGTATATACATAAATATATATATATTTGTTTTTGCACGTTATATTAAATTTATTTCGTTAATTTCGTGTTTAAATAAACATTCGTCGGGATCTATTTTTCTCTACGGATCGCCGCGCTTTGAAAATATATTTCAAAACAAAAGTATTAGTATGCTTAAAATTATATGTATTGTTTACATTTTTCCGCACTCGCAATAACGATATGAAAGTTATCTGGTATAACTAATATGGTGCAATTTAAAATATTAAAAAAAAATATTAAATAATTATTATATTACATGACATATTTTATTATCATTAACGTTTTGGAATTTAGCATTATTTTTGCACTCTGAAAAATTATGAGCGGGTTAAGGGTATGTTAAATTTGATTGTTCGTACAGATAATATTATTTGGTCGATTTAAATCAGGAGGCGGCAACACTTTCTTGACTTTGACTTAAAAATTTAAAACCCCAAAACTTAACTGGACAGCAAAGAATTTTTCAGACTAATTTTGCACTCAGCAAAGGCCAATTCTGTCTCATTTTATACTGCATACTTATTGGCAAAGACAATGAAACTGTTTGTAAAGGTGAGATGATTAACCTTTACATCAAGGTGTAAAGAAACAAACCGCAGCGTCCAACGGGAAGGATCTGAAGTACCCCAAGAATCTTAGAGCACCCATCAACGCGAGCTACCACCTGTAGTGGCCTCGAACTTGTGTATATCTCGTTCCAGCATAATCATACATATGGCAAATTTTGTTTATGCTTTTATTAAATAAGCTATTCAAGTAAAATAAAATATATAATGGGGATCAAAAATACCCCATCGGAACGGGAAGGTTAAAAAAGACAAGTTTGTAACTCCAGAAACACTTTTTGATAACTATAATACTTAATAACGGCAATAAATGCCATCTGCCTCTCAGATAGATCATTAACACAAATCAAAATAATGGTTACTGATATACATACGCTCACAGTTGAAAAATGATATCCAAAAAAGTAAAATGCTACCTTTAAAAGGACGCACAATAGTATAATCATCATCATCATAGCTGCAACAGCCTTATTGTAGTGCCCTGGCTTCATCCAATACCGTTCTCCATTTTATCTGGTCTGCGGCCACGTCGCTCCGGTAAATTTCAATGATGCAGTGTCCCGCTGTACTCAATCCAACCACCTTAGCCTTCCTTTCCTCAGGACAAGAAGGCTTGTTAACCATAAGCCTTTTCAGCGGATGACTGTCCCGCATCCTTGACACGTGACTGGATTACCGGGGTCTGGCCACTCTGACGACAGCTGTGACTGGTGATAATGATGATTGCGTATGGCTTTTACTTTGCCATTCTTCGCGTGCTCGTCGTTGTTGGGGTTTCCTCCGTCATTTTGGAGCACACCAAGAACAACATTAGTTGGCTACATAATCCTGGTGCAGATTGACTCACTAGCCTTACGGAGGGACAGGCCCCCCACTTTGGGCCGGCAGGCCAACATCGCACGCCTTAACGATAGTCTAAAACAGCCGACGGGTGCTGCATTGCTTCCATCCGAACGAGTTTCCTCTGCCGCTACGGCCTAGGAACTGGAGGACAGGGGAGTTTGTAAAAAGCGCTAATGTGATGGGAAACGGTATATCCCTATATAGTCAGTGCAGCTCTTCGTTGCTTTGGATACTCCAAAACCTATTTTCAAATACAGTTTCAAATATCCGTCTCAGAATCCTCTCCAGGATATCAAGTTGTCACCCATCTTGCTTTGTCAGAGTCCAACATTCAGAACCGTATGTTAGTACGGGCCCGATGAGAATCATCTAGAGCTTAAATTTAAGCCATAGTAGCACCAGTTTGCCAGCATGGTTCTTCTCCGTACTTCCAAATTGGTTTCATTATTTTTTGTAATCAATGAGCCGAGATATGTGAATTCCTAGACAGCCTCGAGGCTGTACTCTTCAACTCTCAGGGATTCAAGGATTCGTCCTTAGCATATGAGCATGTATTTAGTCATGGTCTCATTGATCCTCAATCCCATGGCCATTGCCACTCTGATTATTCACTTGCCCGAGATCTGGCCACAATATCTATATCGTTCGCATAGGCAAGAAGCTGCACTGATTTGTTAAGAATGGTCGGATGTTTTCACGCCGGAAGTCTCTTATTACACCTTCGAGTACTATGCTAAACAACAATCATGCTAGAGCATCAAACCACGGAATTCCTTTGCAGTACACTGCCCGTCTAGTAAACTTAGTTGCCGACCCCTGATTTAAGTCATAAATTTGCACATAACGTTTTTTTTTGTCCTTTTATACGATACAAAACGATAAAATAACACGGACAAAATTAATGTAACACGTCAGACTGCATTGTTAATATGTATTTATTGAATTTCGGTTCTAAATGTGACAACGCAAAGCGTATTGAAATATGAAACTTTATAAATATTGTTAATGATAAAAGAAATATTTAATAAATAAAGTAATTTGCACATTGTATACTCCGTAATGAAGAGGATTACAGTGGTAATGTGCTAAGCTCAATCATTGTATCTCGTTTAAGGCTTAATACCATTCCTTTTTATAAAAATATTTTTCCCAATAACATGTTTATAATCTAGGATTAAGTGCATACCATCAAGGTGTTCCAAGTCCAATGCTTATTAATAAATAATTTATATAGTCGGTGTCTTACGATAACTTGGCACTTTGGATATACATATATATATATATATATACCTATGAAAGCCTTACGTAAATTTTCTATCTTACAATATTCAGATTTAATGGTCTTATGATATTTGTCACATTTTAAGAATTATTACAATGAAACGATATGAATGTAACGTCGTATGGATATGTGATATTCTGAATATTCGCATCAATCCGTTTAATAATTAGATGTAAGGAGTTTTTCGATGTTGTGATGTTTCTATATTTGTATACCCTATAGATACGTGCGGTATGTCGGTGTCTTATCGAATGGGAAGGAAAAATAGTCGTAATAGTCAGTATCCGTGCACGGAAAAGAATACAATGATCGTCGATTTGATTATGCAAATTTTGAAAAATGTTACGTTTAAATACAAAAATCATTTCATCAAGAGTTAATTTCAGATATTGAATATAACCACTATCGTTTCGTCCCGTTCTTTAAAAATTCTCATCTCTAATTCTGTAGTGACGCTATAAAATGATTTGTGTTATAATGGCCCCTAAGCCCAGAAGCTTTGAAACCTTGTCTTCGAACTGTGTCAATAAAATTTATTTATATAAGTAATAATTATTGAATAAATAAATAAAAAAAAAATACATATCTGGGCAAGTGGTGATATTGTGTAACTAGAAAATTCCCTTCCGCGATGTTTAATATTGTGGTGTCTGTAGAAAAACTGCCCTCGTCTGTAGAATGTTTCATGTAACGCGATGAGATTATTTGATTTTTGAAAAAAATTACGCATAATTAAACTTCCGATGCATCGTCTTTTATATATATATATATTTATTTTAAGCTATTTTCATTTGAAAAAACGTGATATAAATAATTGTTTCATACTATCGTTAAAATAATAAACAAGCGATACTTCAAAAAAATTAATATAATATTTTAACGAAATATTACGAATAACTTTTTAAAAATAATATTTGAATAAGACGATATATACAATATATATATATATAAATTTAAAGCATTTGCAAAAAAAAAAAAACGAAACCCTAAAACAAACGCCTTATTAATTTTATTGTAACATTAAATTAAAGCTAACAACGTTAACGTAATTATAAATTATTTTGATACAAAATGAAATGCGCATCCAAATACAATCTTACTTTGATTTAATTGTTCGTACAAAAAATTTTCAACTGAATTTTCTTTTGCGAAATCACCAGGTGATAGTGAAGGATAATATTGGTCAATTAATGAGTTTCGTGGAAATATCTATTCTATCCTATCTATTTTTTATACGTGTATTATTTAAGAAAAAAAAAAACTACTTTAATATTTGTTTGCATACGTCTGTAATTATTTTCTGTACTCTCCAGAAGAAATTGTTGTACCTGTACTCTTATACATAGCATTCACCTGAATCTATTCACAAATAAATATAACGTTTTATACTTTTGAATTAAAAAAAAAAAAAAACAATTTGATTTAACAAACAAATCGGCATGTATTTATTAATTTTCGTTTCGAAATCATTGCTGTGATAATTAAATTAATTTATTATTATCGATCACCCCCGTTGGTTTATTTGAACGATTGTAAATAAAATATTTGCTGTGATTATTCAAATGATTAATATTATTAATGTTATTTTTAATAAATGAAAATAAATATCATCTCCAATATATTATATTATTACGATCATTACAAATTTTAATTTGTTTATTTTAATTATTATAAAATAAATGAATAAAAATTATGAAAACTGTGTTTTATTTAAAATGTCAACACCTGGCTCGACCTCGTCGGCTTGAACTCTTTCAAATACAGAGCAGTCACACTCGTTGATGAATAAAAATACAGCGATGCCTTGAACCACTCGTATGTTATTGTCGTTCTACACCGACTATTTGCACAATCGTATATAAAGTGAAATGCAATTACTAATTGAGCGTTACAAAACGAGGGGGAAAATAGAAAACTAGCTACCTGTAGTTCATTCTATTATACTGCTGCAATTTAATTCTATTTTTTTATTATTAGCATCACATCTACTAACCCCTAGACTAGTACCGTATAAAATTTGATCTGATAATAATAATATCTTAACTCGGTCAGAGTTAATCAAAATAGAATTGTTGCTATCTAGCTATGACGGTGATGAACTATATATTTTTAGTACAGAACCAAGAAAATAATAAGAATTACCAAAAATTTTATTGCGAAATTAAACAAAATAATTTTTATTAATAAATAAAAATTCAAGAAACAAAATTTATGCATTTTTCACACAATCAAATGATAATCGTTTTTATTAATAATTATTTATTTGAACTTTTGTCCCCAAACAAGGTCGTAAGAGCGTTCGAAAATTTTGAATCGGCAATCTCATCAATGAGTTCATAATGATATTCAAATTCCAGAAAAGAGAAATGCAAAATATAGTAGAAAAACATTGACGGTATGGTTTATTTTCGAATCGAGTAGAAAATATAGACCACCGGGGCATATACAGGTCTGCCCCAAACAGAGCTTCACGCAGCAAACGAAAAGCGACCTTCTGTATACGGTAATTATGAACTTTTTCCTTTACCTGCACTGACTGACAATGTTATAATATCAATCGTCACATTTCGTATACAGATACTTTTTCTAAGTTGACGTCTGTCAACTTTTGTCTGTGATCTTTATATTCCATTTCCAAATATACCTATTATCGAACTGACGACACTCGTA
Organism: Philopotamus ludificatus; assembly: GCA_022495035.1. Classification (NCBI taxonomy): domain Eukaryota; kingdom Metazoa; phylum Arthropoda; class Insecta; order Trichoptera; family Philopotamidae; genus Philopotamus; species Philopotamus ludificatus. The sequence goes on along the minus strand of JAGXCT010036720.1, from coordinate 54,665 downwards.
TTTAATTCAATAAACAATCATCATCAAAACAAAGCGTGTTTTCACTTTGATCCGATCTTCGAAGCGATCGTCAACTACCGGACGATCGAACGTTATGACGCCTGTGGTTGGATGTTGGATGCCCACTTTAATAATCGATGACAAGTCGCGCGTCGTAACAATTGGAGGCAGCGATGGGTTACCTTTTCTGATATCGGTACTATCATCACGTGCCTCCCTAACATTTTGATGGCAGCGGTAGATACCATTTTATAATATCGGTACTACTGTCGCGCCCCCTTAACAACAACAACAACACTCGTTAGCGTTAAAACAACAGCTAAACTAAGGCTAGCGACCAGGTGTCCAGGGCATATAGAAATCTGCCCCGAACAGATTTACCCAGCAAACAAAAAGCGACCTTATGTATACGGTAATACGGAACTTTTCTCTATACTTCCACTACCTAGCCAAACAATAATACTCGGTCGCGCCAAAGCTAGCGACCACGTGACCGGCACGGATACAATAATTTTACAAATCAAATTGGACGTTTTACAAATCAAATTGGACGTAGCAAATCAAATTGGACAAGCAGTAAAAAAAAATGAGGCCCCCAAACTAAAGTTGAAAAAAAGCATTTCTCTTGTATTGACTTCATTAACCTGAAAGATCGGTTAAAGATCGTTGTCAAAATTAGACAATAAAATCTTCGTCGGCTCGCGAATTCCCGATTCGACCCAAAAATCCTATTGATTCAATTCAGGTAAATACAGTATTTTGTTTAAAAAGGGATATATGGACAACAAAAAATAATTTTTAATATAAATAAAACAACCTATTTTAAAGTGAAAAACTTACTTTTTAAACCTTGAGGCACTTTGGTATCCCAGGGCCCCCCATGCCGGCTTAATCCACTTACCGCTTAACCTATCACTGCATGTTATTTTAAAACCGCGTAAAAAAGAGTTAAGTGTACATTTATACGCGCGTTAATAGGTCATAGTTGTTTCTGCACAATACTTAATTAATAAAATTCCGAGATCATCATGATAATTAAAAAAAAATGATTGCGAACCTCGATTGGTCTCCACTGAAAACAACTTTTGGCTTTATCACTATTATCAACGTTGCGCTCAGTCTCGGACGTGGGCAAGTTTTTTGTTAACTTTGTTCATATAAAGGCGATGCCTTTAATATTTCGTGACTAGTAATATTTAGTGAGGTTATCTGTGATAAACAATGGCTAAACTGTTAACGTATGGAATGTCCAGGGGTCAAGGTCCCTTACTGCTAACACTCAAGAGGAATAAATGTTTTCTTGGTGTAGGTTTTACATAAATTATTTTGACATTTGTCTCTTGACACTCAAAATCATTTTACATGGCTTTCGTGAATTTAATTAAATTACTATTTTTTTCTTGATTTACCTAATCAATTAAGACATCGAAAATCCATCAAATCAACTGACATTAAAAAAAAACGTGTGTTAAATGATACGATATGATATAATAATTAACGGTATTAGGTTTCTATGTATGTATTTTTTTTTCGTAATCTAAATCTCACGTGTATATTTCACAGTCAAGGTATGTGATATGAGTTATCAATGCCAAAATTGACATTAAATTCTCTGCTATAAAATCCATATTTTCTTTAATAATTAAATTGTTCATTCGACGAAAATACTTCATCACATCTCTGTTATCAGTAATTTTTACATTATGCAATATTAAATCTCACTCTCGTTCGCCTCTATATAAACATGCTAAGTTTGCAAATTTGTTTAGAGGTATTATACATACTTTTCGCTATGATATTTTATGAGAAAAACGTTCGATAGCAATTCTTATGACACGCTCATTGTTACTACAAGTGTTACATCTGTTTACACAATACATAACGCCTGAATTTAAAAATAAAATAACGCGTGTATAACTGATTGATATATTAAACACTCACATCGGTTTGTAGTTACATAAAAAAAATATTTTTTGAAGTTACATCGGTCGAAAATAAACAAGAAAGGTTATCCCTTTAGCGTCAGTAAGGTCAATTAAACATGGAAATATATCATCTCACAAAATGATTCTAAATATGTTACATGACGTATTTTTATTACTTTATTTTCAGAAAAACGTTAGTCAAAAATGTCAATGCTTGCATCAGAATAATAGACAATTCCAATCTCTCCATAAATCATTCCATACGTCAATCGTTTTAAATAAAGTAATTCCATTTTATTTATCCGATATCGGTGAGGGCATACGCGAAGTCAACGTTAAAGAATGGTACACATAATATGAATATATACGAAAATATCTAGATTTACATAATAACGTATATAAAATATTTTATAGGTTCGTCAAAGTCGGCGATACCGTCGAACAATTTGATAATATTTGCGAAGTGCAGAGCGACAAGGCATCAGTCACGATTACGAGTAGATTTGATGGTAAAATAACAAAGCTATATCATAAAGTGGACAGTGTCGCTTACGTCGGAAAACCTCTGATTGATATCGACGTCAAAGACGACGCTGCTGAAGACGAAAGTAGTGAATCCAGTAGCAGCAGTTCAGGTTTCATTTAGCGTCGTATTTAATTAAAATATCATATAAACAAAGTATAATTACATATAATATATTTAAAGATTCCAGCGATGATGAAAAAGAAATTAAACGTGAGGAGGATGTTCAAAGAACGAGAGCGTTGGCTACGCCTGCAGTTAGAAGAATCGCAATGCAAAATAATGTCATTACTAATTAATTTCTTATTGATATTATTAAAATGAATCAAGTTTTATTTATCATATTTATTATTACAGCTGGATCTGTCTAAGGTACCACCTTCCGGAAGAGACGGACGCGTACTCAAAGAAGACGTTCTTAAATATTTAAACATTTCATCCGAAGAGTCAAACAATGTAACTCAAGTAATGACTATCGATAAGCAAATCGCTAAAAAAATTAGTGTTCCAAAGCCGATTGAAATTCCAACAGATAAAGACAGAACTGTACCCATTACCGGTTTCACTAAAGCTATGGTCAAAACAATGACGGCATCCCTGGTACATATTTATATATATCTCAATTAAAATATATATATTGCTATATGTTTTCCATTGACGTTTATTTATTTTTAGAAAATTCCGCATTTTGTGTATAGCGATGAAATCGATGTCACAAAATTGATGGCAATCAGGAATTCTACTAAAGCATCCGTTGCCGATTTAGGTGTTAATTTAACATTTATGCCGTTCTTTATTAAAGCGGCATCGTTGACGTTAATGAAATATCCGATTTTAAATAGCAGCATTGATGAAAATTGTGAAAATATCACGTACAAAGCATCGCACAATATAGGAATTGCTATGGATACAGCGAATGGATTGGCCGTTCCGAATATCAAAGTAAGACCACTGATAAAAACCTTGTGATTTCAGATAAGAAATTGTATTCATAAAATTTTTGTATGAAAAAAACGGTTATGTAATTGTATACAAAACATCACGTTACGATTTAACCTGTTTGAATTTGGCCAACGATCTAGAATATTTTTGCGTAGGTGGGACAATTTAAAGACAAAAAAAAATAATGTACACTGGTCGATGACTAAACTATGAGTCATTTGGAAAACTTCATCACGACGGTTCGAAACCAAGGACGCTGGCCGATGAGGTGCTATTTTGTATGAAATGAATGTATGAAAATAGACCCCAAAGTTAAAAATTGATAAACTCTTCGACAATCAATTTGACATTTTAAAATAATGGATTATTCTATGAATAAAAATAGTTATTCATGATATATGTTACTAATTAATGAGACGCGGAGGTGATGTGAGCACAGAGCGACAGTCCGCCGCTGCTAACGCCCGCTCCGGGATCGATTTCTACACTTGCACAGCACGATATTTTTTCTCGTTCGAACTTGCACGATGTTTTTTCTCACTCATCACAAACATCGCACCCGTGCCATTGTAAAACATTTTTTTCTTTCGCAATTGCCGACAATAAATGATTATTTATATTTATTCTTTAGACTTTTTAGTCAAATATAAAAAGTTTAGGACATGTAGGATTTATATTAAGAGGTATTCGAAAAAAATCAAAAACTTGGGGTCCCAAGTAGACCTCATCGGCAAGGATAGGCTAATACGTCTTTCAATATCAAGAAGAATGATGTAGATATTTTAATTTATACCGTGGAATCTCAATCTATCGCCGCTTTTTAATAATCCCGTATTAATTTATGATGTCTTAACCCTTTCCACTCTGTCCACTTTTAGTCGAATCTATGTGTTACTACAATTATATTTTTATTACAAATTTATTAAAAGAGATATTTATGGGAAAATGAACAAGATGCATCTATAGAGTTTGATCTGATATCCGATTAAAAAAGTTCTTTTTAATTAATAAAAAAAAACTTGGTTTTAATTGTTTGCTAAAAAATGTTTTGGGCCAATATGTCTAGCCTACAGAGTGGAAAAGGATAAAAATATAGTCCTGTGACATATTTTATCCCAATAGATATCTTTTGATGAACATTTGTCACGAAATTCTGTTACTTTTTTTCCTTTGAGCGATTTTATTGTGATTTTGACTCTGCATGTGCATTTTTAAATACCAAAATAAGTAGAATTTGTATTGAGCAAATATAGTAAATATAGTAAGACTTACGCGATTAATTGGTTCCGAAGCTTTTCTCATAAGTCAAGGAAAGCACAAAATTTTGCATTTTTCGCAAAAGATATGTTTTAGTTTCAAAGAATAGGTGAAAATAAAATAGATCTTGATTCAAGGAAATATTATTTATTGCACATATTTATTGGACGTATTGCACATAACAGAATCTACATAAATATATTTATGGATTAAAGTCTCGGTTCAGTGATTCTTTTCTTCATAAGTTAAAGTGAAGCATTGCAATATCGTTATTCACCGCGTTGAGAAAAAAAGTAAAAATCATGTTTATTTTGAAAGAAAATTGTTCTTCATGTTGTTATCAGCGTACAGTTGGACAGGTCCCATCTCATAGTAGTTTTAAACTTTGCACACTATCGGATGGAACATGGCCAGCTTTACAGCCTTGTCAGTTGCGATAAGCAGATCAATTTTCGGTATGTCGTTTAGCTGCTTCAGCAATTCTGTCTTTATCTATGCAATGTCGTAAAAAGATCTTCCGTTCATAATCTTTTCATCTTCGGGAATAGAAAGAAGTTCCTGAAGAATAAATTCGGCGAATACGAACATTGACGAATCCCAACGCTACTGTTTACATTTTTTTAACAAGTAAAATTCATTGAGAACAAGTGAATTTTTTAAAAACAACTTAAAATGAGGATCATGTAATTTATTTCAATAAAATATTCTTCTTTGTATCGTTTCCGGCATCCAAACGGCCAGGACCTATCTCATAGTAGTTTAATCTTTTTACACTATCGGATAGATCATGGCCAGCTTTATGCCTTCTCAATTGGTAGGGTAGAAACCTAACATATAAAATCCATTACGAGTGTAATCTAAAATAATCTATTCTTCTACTAGAACTATTTCTAGGTCTCGGTCCAGTGTTAATTCTCTTTTAGCCTTTTTCTTTTCATCGTAAATGAAAGTGTAGCAAACAATATTATTATTCACAGCGTTAACTTTCGTAGATCGTTCAGGATCAGGGTCCTGAGTTTCGAAACCAGCTAATCCAATCCAAATTGCTTGGGTTGTTCAATTAATTCCTTTTCTTCTGAAAAAGTCTTCTTTTCACCCGCCTTCAAGTTCCATCAATAAGTATTAATATATAGAAAAATTAATGCAAAGATAAAGTGTTAGATTAAAGTAAAAATACAAGAAAAGCAAATAGTGAAAAGCCAGAGAAAATATAAAAATGACATATTAGCAGGTAACATTGATGAACCAGACAAGATTCAATTGTTTTAAATTAAGAACAAGGGGAAAATTAGAAGTGAAACGAAAAATGGAAAACAAATGAAAATCATGTTGTTTATTTCGAATAAAAATTCTTCTTCGTGTTGTTATCAGCGTACAGTTGGACAGGTCCCATCTCATAGTAGTTTTAAACTTTGCACACTATCGGATGGAACATGGCCAGCTTTACAGCCTTGTCAGTTGCGATAAGCAGATCAATTTTCGGTATGTCTTAGCTGCTTCAGCAATTCTGTCTTTATCTACGCAATGTCGTAAAAAGATCTTCCATTCTTAATCTTTTCATCTTCGGGAAAAGAAAGAAGTTGCTGAATTCGGCGAATACGAACATTGACGAATCTCAATGCTGCTGTTTACATTACATTTTCCATTTTTTTAACTAGTAAAATTCATTGAGAACAAGTGAAATTTTTAAAAACAACTTAAAATGAGGATCATGTCATTTATTTCAATATAATATTCTGCTTTTTATAGTTTCCGGCATCCAAACGGCCAGGACCTATCTCATAGTAGTTTAATCTTTTTACACTATCGGATAGATCATGGCCAGCTTTATGCCTTCTCAATTGGTAGGGTAGAAACCTAACATATAAAATCCATTACGAAACCAGCTAATCCAATCCAAATTGCTTGGGTTGTTCAATTAATTCCTTTTCTTCTGAAAAAGTCTTCTTTTCACCCGCCTTCAAGTTCCATCAATAAGTATTAATATATAGAAAAATTAATGCAAAGATAAAGTGTTAGATTAAAGTAAAAATACAAGAAAAGCAAATAGTGAAAAGCCAGAGAAAATATAAAAATGACATATTAGCAGGTAACATTGATGAACCAGACAAGATTCAATTGTTTTAAATTAAGAACAAGGGGAAAATTAGAAGTGAAACGAAAAATGGAAAACAAATGAAAATCATGTTGTTTATTTCGAATAAAAATTCTTCTTCGTGTTGTTATCAGCGTACAGTTGGACAGGTCCCATCTCATAGTAGTTTTAAACTTTGCACACTATCGGATGGAACATGGCCAGCTTTACAGCCTTGTCAGTTGCGATAAGCAGATCAATTTTCGGTATGTCTTTAGATGCTTCAGCAATTCTGTCTTTATCTACGCAATGTCGTAGAAAGATCCCCCGTTCACAATCTTTTTATCTTCGGGAATAGAAAAAAGTTGCTCAAGAACATGTTCGGCAAATACAAACATTGACGAATCCCAGTCCCATCCATTTTTTGAACAAGTAAAATTCTTTAAGCACAAGTAAAATTTTTAAGAACAACGTAAAATAAGAATCATGTAATTTATTTTAAAATAATATTCTTCCTATCGTTTCCAGCGTCCAGCTGGCCAGGACCTATCTCATAGTCGTTTAATCTTTTTACACTGTCAGATAGATCTTGGCCAGCTTTATGCCTTGTCAATTGTTAGGGTAATATAAAATAATCACGTTTATCTGTTTTGCAATTTTGGAATAGGAATATATATAGTCTAAAACATATTTAATTAAATTTGCTGATGGACTTTAATCGTAACTGTTTGTGGACTGTAAAAATCCAAGTTTCTGCAATAATTCTTTGAAGATTGATTAAGGATCCATCTGATCCAGTTATTTCAAAACGTTATTTGTTTTAGACGTATTTTGATTGCCGGATTTAAGTATCTGAAACAAAAATATATAATATCATTAGCACTCTTGATAAATTTTGGTAATGATTTTAGTATCCTTGTAATTAGGACTTGATTATGAATAAAGAAGCATATGATGTCTTGTACTTCATAATTAATTTTTTTTATTTTTATTAATTTTGATTTTTTTATATATAATTTAGAATGTGCAACACAAAAGTATATTGCAAATAGCTGCCGAATTAAATAGACTACAACAAGATGGTGCGAAGGGCTCGTTCAAACCTGAAGATATAATCGGAGGAACATTCTCTTTATCGAACATTGGAATTGTAAATATTATTGAAATACATCATCAATATAATTAAATAAAATATTTCATTGATATATATATTTTTTATGATCAGATTGGCGGAACTTATACAAAGCCGGTAATATTAACACCGCAAGTATCAATCGGAGCATTAGGAAAGATTCAAGTAAATATAATATCACATAAAATTTGATAACGTTTTGTGAAAAAATAATATTGCATTTATTTTTTGCAGGCTTTACCTAGATTCGACGAGGATGGTAACGTTGTGAAGGCTCAAATTCTTTGCATCAGCTGGTCTGCCGATCACAGAGTCATCGATGGCGTCACAATGGCGCAATTCTCCAACAAATGGAAGTTTTACATAGAAAATCCTGAGCATTTATTATTGAATGTGTGAATAATAGGCATGCAAAATAAGTATCCGATTAAAATGAGAATACGGTACTGTTGACGATGTAAAATAATTATTTACTTTATTTGAAATGCATTTAATTGAAATCTGAAGAAAATTGTTCATGTTTTAAATATTTTTTTTTGTGTATATTTCTTTATTATTTATTACTGCTAAATATAATATAGTAATATATGGAATATGGTTTTTATTTTCATCATAATAATAATGCCCGTGTCAATGTCTCTATACCGATTTTGGCACACGACCTACTATTTTAAAATCACATTCGTCTATTAAACGGAGACTCAACGCTGATTGCATTGTTCATCATGCTGCATTAAACCATTGAGTGAAAAATTATTCAATTATTAAATTTAATCAACTCTTAACTATGGTTATACAGTAACGATGTTGCATCAGTGGAACCAGACACAATATTTCATCCAGTGGAAATACCCCGCACATGACGATTTAATAAATTACTACATTTAAAAAAAACTAATAAAAAATATTAATAATCATCATATTCGTTAATAAAAAATTTTAGAAATATTATATGTTTACGTAGGTGAAAGGTTATGGGGAAATTCATATTTCAGCTTTTAAGATAAATAAATAATATTATTACAAACGTCGTTTAATTGAAGCGTTTATTAATATTATGCATAATTAATAATTTATTTGAAATAATATTGTGCATGATTGTGCTAACCCTGGCGAGCAATTGGTACAAGAAAAAACATAAACTGACCTCAGTGTCGGAAGTGCTTCGCATGAAGCAATTGGTGTACTCTTGCAAGTTTCAACGGCAAAAGGTAACTAATCGTATTTCATACTTTAATATATATATTCTATTATGTATCTTTAATTGCAGAATATATGAATAATGAGAATTTTACTAAAAATATCTGCGCTACTATTAGTGATCGGTACGTGCTTTTGTGAAAATGAGTACTGCCATTACAGCATCACGAGAGTGAGTGGCACTCTTGCGCCGAAAAACATTTGTGCCGGCAACCTCATTTTCGAGGATAACTTTTCATACCTGAATTTTAAAAAATGGGAACATGAAAATACACTTTCGGGCGGCGGCGTAATTATAATTTTTCGTATATTCAATTTAAAAAAATGTATTAACAAACAACATAATCACTTGCGCTTTATAGAATTGGGAATTTCAATGGTACAATAACAACAGAACCAACAGCTTTGTGAAAAATAATCATTTACACATTAGACCGTCGTTGTTATCTGATCAATTCGGAGAGGAGTTTCTTACGAAAGGAACGTTAAATATTCACGGAGGATCTCCTGCCGAGAGGTAAATAGATTTACATTTATTTATTAGGTATCGCTTGTTCATTTATATTTTTTCTTAACATTCAGATGTACAAATGCAGCTTGGTATGGGTGCGAACGACAGGGGACTGTGCAAAATATTTTAAATCCGATAAAAAGCGCAAGAATCCGAACGATTAAATCATTCAGTTTCTTATATGGAAAGGTTGAGATAAGTGCAAGAATGCCTGCCGGAGATTGGCTTTGGCCAGGTACATAAATTATTATACCAATAAAACATCCGATTTGTTTTGATTTACTTTTAATTTAGCTTTCGTTTAAATCAATTCATAAAAAAACCTCTATTTCTTTAACCCTTTATAGGGCAAAGGCTGATATTAATTAATATATTAACAAGTCACTTTAAGGTCTATATTTCTATGAGCGCCCATAGAAATGTCAAACTTAGTACCGTAAAATGTTGTCGAAAAAGCTCTTTGGTTAATTTATTGTTATTGACATCAATATGTCAATAACAATATTAATATATCAATAACAATAAAAAATCAATAACAATAAAAAATAAAAAAAATCCAAAATAATTAATTTGCCCTATAAACAGAGAAACCTTATTTAATAAATATACCAAATATACACTAACCCTTAATCCGTAATTGATTATATCAATTATTTCAGGAATAATGCTAATGCCAACTAACAACGTATACGGCACGTGGCCGGCATCCGGAGAAATAGATTTGGTAGAATCACGCGGTAATATGAAATTGGTAAAGGATAATATCAACATCGGAGTAGAGCAAGTGAGATCCACACTTCATTTCGGACCGTATGGCCCAATGAATGGATGGGAAAAGACGCATTTCAAAAAAAACGATCCGGAAGGATACCACAGCAAATTTAAAAGATATCAAATGGAATGGAGACCTAGTGAGTGATGCAGTTAATTATCGTCGAATTTAATTATTAATCAATTAATTAAAATATTTTTTTTAGATTACATAAATTTTAGCATCGACGATAGATTAATCGGAAGTGTAGTCCCCGACAATGGTGGATTCTGGAAAATTGGAAACTTCGACAAGCTTGTACCGAACATGGAAAATCCGTGGAGATACGGAAGCACGATGGCGCCGTTTGATCAAGAAGTTTGTACAAATAATATTTTTGATTTAAACAATACGAGGTTTGATCAAAAACTAGATGGAATTTACGTTTTCCTGATAAAATCTTTACCAATCTCCTGCCTATACACAAAAATAAAAATAGAACAATTGTACTTACATACAACATGCGAAATTCATCATCTTAGGCGCAACAGCCCTATTGTTGAGCCCTGTTCTCATCCAACACCATTCTCCATTTTATCCTGTCTTCCGCCACTATGCTCCATATTTCGGTCAGCTTCAATGATGCAGACTTGGTCTTCCTTTCCTCTAGGGACAGGAACCCTTATTAACCATAAGCCTTTTCGGGTCTAGCCACTCTGATGACAGCTGTGACTGATATATCTCTGTATAACTGGTACAGCTCCTCGTTGCTTTGGACACGCCATTCTCCGTCGTTGAATACGGTTCCAAATATCCGTCTCAGAATCCACTTCTCCAGGATATCCAGTTGTTGCTCATATTATTTTATCAAACCCCAACATTCAGATACGCATGTTAGGACAGGCCTGATGAGGATCATGTAGAACTTAACTGGTCTTCCTTGAGAGGAATCTCAACTGTAGATGCTGTTGAAGTCCTAAGTCGCACCGGTTTGCCAGCATGGTTCTTTTTCGGACAGCCAAATTGGTTTTAGCCGAGAAATGTGAATTCCTTGATGGCCTCGAGGCTGTACTCTCAGCTGCCCATTGCCGCTCTCATCATTCCCTGGCATGCCTCTTTGAGAGCCGCCCATGATCTTGCCACAATGTCTATGCCGTCCTCATAGGCAAGAAGCTGCACCGATTTATAAAGAATGGTGCCAGATGTTTCCACGCCGGAGTCTCTTATTACCCCTTTGAGTGCTACGTTGAATAATAAACATGCTAGGTCGTCATTCTGTTTTAAACCGCGGTATGTTTAAAATTCTTCCGAGAACTCAGATTGAACATGCACTCTGCACCTGACCTGACATTGCAAACCTAACCATATCAACTTCTGAGAGATATTGAGATTACTCATTCAATTGTGTCATATACGAATTTGAAATAGATGAACGGATGATGTGTGTCAATGTTGAATTGACATGCAAAATTATGCATATTTTATTATCAACCCATATAAATCTGTAATCGTTTATATTTTTCAGTTTCATATAGTTATGAATTTAGCCGTCGGTGGGGTGAATTATTTCCCAGACGACGCTAGCAATCCGGACAAGAAACCATGGGATAACAATTCACCCACGGTAATATATATTTTTAATAAATAATCCCTTTGTGTTGTATTATATATATTTTTGCATAGGCGATGAGAGATTTTTATGATCGTCGTGCTAAATGGTTGGAGACATGGAAACTGTACAAAAATGAAGGAATTCAGGCATCACTCGAAGTCGATTACGTAAGAGTATGGGCCATCTAATAATTTGTATTTGTTAACCATACATTTTTATGCATAAATATGAAATAAAATAATCAATAACACTATATATTGTAATGAAATAATACATATTTAAACAATTACAAGTATTTTACTTCATCTAGAATGAGAATATGTTTAATCATATCAACATTAATCTACGTAAGCATACAATTTATAAAAACTAATAAGTACATTTACGTATTTATTATATGAGATCAATCTGTAGGAATCAAATTTTAAAGTACATCAATCAAATCAGATTATGATTATTAATTAAGCAAAATGTAACTGTATATTGCACTTTATTCGGAATCATATAAAGAAATCTGTTAACAATAGATGAGTTCAGCATTTCTTATATTCGTTATCCGATAATTAACAAAAACAACAATTTATTGATAAAATCACGAGACGTATTATTTAATCCGTAATACATAATGGTGTATGATCAATCAGATTTATTTCTATTGACTGTTGATTTCATTATCTTCTTAATATATAATAGCCACAGTTACACAGTAATATCAGTTGTGGACCTGTTTTCATCGTTGCAATATAATTAAAGGTAATGATTCGCAAATACTTTTAATGTCACATAATAAATTTAATTCATATAATAAATTATTGAAATAATCAATTTTATACGAGTGCAAGTTTCATTAATTTTTATAAATTTATGTGGCTCTCATAGTGTTTTTTATTACTTTATTTGAGATAGACTTTAGACGAACGGGGTCGATTTTGTGTGTAAATCATTTTATTCATGTTACTTATTTTGAACTAAAATCCTTCTTCGTGCCGTTATCAGCGTATAGCTGGACAGGTCCCATCTCATAGTAGTTTATATCTTTGCACACTATCGGATGGAACTTGGCCAGCTTTACAGCCTTGTCAGTTACGATAAGCAGATCATTTTTTATCCAAGGGCGCGAGGTGTGAAACCATATGGGTGATTGCTCAACGGTCTGCTCTTCTCCACAATCACAGGCTATATTCTTAGAGTATAGTCTTATTTGCTCAGTGTTTCTTTTGTCTTAGAAATGTCAGCCCAAGGTCCATTTAGTGTACTCCGTTTTACACGAGTAAGATATTCGGCAGGTAAGAGCGTCAGTTGCCACTCTACTTCTCATGAGAGGCAATGCAGTTTCTGATTTTACATCTGTTTCAATCTGAGGAATCACAACACTGTTGTTTCTGGCCAAAAATTTTTTCCACATTTTATATTTTTTGAACAAGTAAAATTCCTCGAGCACAAGTGAAACTTTTAGAACAGTGTAAAATGATCAATATCCTTCTTGTTATAGTTTCCGGCGTCCAGCCGGCCAGGACCTATCTCATAGTGGTTTAATCTTTTTACACTATCGGATAGATCATGGCCAGCTTTATGCCTCATCAATTACTAGGGTAGAACCCTATGATATAAAATCCATTACGAGTGTACTAGATACGCATATTTTGACAAGTAGAAGAGTACCATCACTAACATATTGATATAGAAATTAAACTTTGTTGACACATTGCCTACGGAGATCTTGGATTCCATGATAAAAGCGTTGTGGTGTACGTACGGGGCGCGTATATCATATGCTAGCCGACACTATGTGTAACTAATGTTTTTCAAATATTTTTTTGTTGGTTAGATACTTGGTATTTGTAGCTATACAAAAAATATTTTTTGTGACCTCGAGGGAATTTTGGGCAAGTGCATATATAAAACCATTTATTTTAAATATTTTATGACACTTATACAAGAAGGTGTATGTTTAGAAATTGGCGACGTTTGTCGGCAATTGTTTCATGATTAATATTTATTCCAAAATGAACACCATTTATAAATTTATAATATTTTTTTAACTTTTCACTGTTATAATCTTTTGTTTTTTCGTCAGCCGATACTATGCTCTTTGATCTCCTCTAATTGTTATAATGTTTTGTTTTTTCAAATATTTTCTTATTACTCAGTAGTTGTAGCGATACAAACATATTTTTTGAGGGGGTTTTAGTTAAGTGCAAATAAAACCATTCGTTCGAAATTTAACGTTTAATATTTAAACCCAAAACGAATACGAAACAACAATAATTATTTTGGCCAAAAATCAGAAAATTAGTGATAACGAGAATAACTGTGAAACGGAATCTATTCAAAACAACCATGAAATCCAAAATATCCTGAAATATAACATCGTTTTGGTGATTAGCTCCATCTCAGATTTCGTATTTAAAACCCGATTGTTGGCAATACATCGTCTTTCATGAATTTTCATACGCAAGAATATAAAAATGTGGCTAGGGACAGTGTCCGGCAAATGCGAACCCTGAAGCATTACAACAATAATTTATTATGCCAAAAATACTTGCACTAGTAATATATTGCCAGCACACTGAAGCACAAGAAAGCTTTTGGACAGCCAATCAATAAGGCAAGCATCCAATATGGCTACCATCGAGGTACGTCTGGGACAAATGTACCAACAGAAGAAAAATATATTTTTCCTAACGTTTAATATTTAAAGTCAAAACGAATCCCATTCAAGATTTTCTAACTTTTTTGTATCGATTTTTTTAAAAACACATTTCACGATAACTTTTTATGTCTTCATTGGTCAGTTATAAGCAATGTCTATCAGAAAATTAGTGATACCGACAATAATTGTGAACCAGAATCTATTCAAATCAAATCATGATATCATTCGGAACTATAAAAACAGCTGTTGTGGATAATAAATATATATAGATAATAATATTCAACATCCAACATTTAAAAGATCATTTTTTATAAAAATTTCAATTCGGCCCGTTTTTAAAAAAATTAATGACCCATGCTATAGAGTAAAATATTTTTTGCATATAATTTTTAAGTTAAAATAGTTCAATTTAATAAGTAGATTAATAAAGACGTTATGACGCATTTTGTAAAAAATGACATTTCATCAAATTAGGGCAGATCGGCTCCGCCCCAACGCATATTTGACCACGATTCGCCCCATAGGCAATGCGTTAAATATACAAATTATACATTATGTGTATTTAATTGCTTATCACAATAAATAAAATAAGGTTTGATAAAAAAAACATGCAAAATTTTCGTTTTTCTCAAAAAAAAACCTTTATTCATCATTATTCTTTTTGTCCTCTTCAAAGTAGCTCCCATCAGACACTTGAATCAGCTTTTTTTTCTAATGTTCGAATCACTTCCAAGATGCAATTTTCTGCTACAGCAATTCTATCTTTATCTACTCAATGCAAAATATTTTCCTTTCATGATTTTTTCATGTTCGGTAATTGAAAGAAGATGCCGAGGGACATGCAGCGAATGCGGATGTTGAGTCACCACAATGGTGTTGTTTCGGGTTGAAAATCCATTCCACTTATTTTGCACAAGTAAAAAATCGCCGGGCACACGTTGAACAGCCAACAATGGCATCCAATATGGCTGCCAATGGCGTCCAATATGGCTACCCACGTCCCCTTACAGCAGGGACAAGTGTACCAACAGAAGCAACAAAATGAACGCTCTCCCACCCTTCACTTATCTCACCCCTTTTCTCTAAATACATATAAATAATAATTATACAATATAAAAACCGATATGATCTTTGATGAAAAAGAAAAGAAGCCTAGCCTCACACACTTATATACTAGAAACAAGAAAAAATCGTGAGATTTAGACCTATACATCAAGAAATTATAAAACTCCACATTTAATTTTATCAATTACTTGTATATCTATTCAATAATTTAAGCTTATTATATTAATTTATAGAAACATTGAAAACAAGCTACGTATCGTGCAATGTATCATGCGATATATCAAACATGCTATCCGAATATTAAACAAGTTTTCATAAAATAAAATAAATAATCTACCACTAAACAGGTTTTGATACGTGGGCATATTTTCATTTACCGTTACTATACATTTGCAGGTAGAATCTGTCATTTTAAACAAGACACGAATGCTAAACGGTACACTCATTCGGGTTGTTTTCAAATTATTGTAATTATAAAACACTAATCATAAAAAAAATATAATTAAATGATAATATTTCTAGGTCTTATGTACTTTGCATTTAGATCTTGCAAATCAATCGTTTGTCTTTGTGTGAGCTCAATATTTAAGATAAACAATGATTGACATGTATCGATTTTTTTATCATTTATTGTTTTCGCAATCTATACATATTTTTAATTATATAATAGTACGTATGCACTCTGTATTAAAATGTAATCACTGGACTTTGGAATAGTTCACTGTGATCTATGACTGTTTCGTGCAAGTTTTCCTATTTATTGACAACCGTTGTCTTGGTAGGAAACAAATAATTTGTATCGCATGTAAAAATATTTGAAATTATCTTTTTTTTTCAGAATCAAAATGAGGACATTATTTTTTGTATTTCTGTTAATATCCGTAACTGCTTCTTTAGCGAAAAAGAGTAATCCTGAAAACCGTTGCACTGAGAGTATAACTACAGCCAGTGGTAGTCATGCTCCAGATGTTGTCTGTGAAGGAGCACTAATTTTTGAAGACACTTTCGATACTTTCGATTTTCAAAGGTGGCAACATGAAAACACACTATCCGGCGGCGGAGTACGTTATTAATAACAATATGAAACAACATGTACATATATATTAACAATTATGATTATTTTTAGAACTGGGAATTCGAATGGTACCAGAACAATAGATCCAACAGCTTCGTAAAAGACGGAAACTTGAATATAAGACCGTCGCTTCTGGCTGATCAATTCGGCGAAGCATTCCTTACATCCGGAGTGTTGAATATTCACGGAGGAGCTCCCGCTGACGCGTAATTATAACCATTATTCGTTTGAATATTCCAATATTCGTTTGAAATAAATAAAAAATAACGTTAAAATTTATACAGATGCACAAATGCCGCTTGGTACGGATGCGAACGTGCAGGTAATCCCGAAAATATGATAAATCCAACAAAGAGTGCGCGTGTTCGTACCGTAAATTCTTTCCGATTCAAGTATGGACGCGTTGAAATCAGGGCCAAGTTACCCCTCGGCGATTGGCTGTGGCCAGGTACACATCAAAATCATTTATTTCATAAACCAAGAATATTATTTTTACACAGTTATAATTTAATTTCAGCTTTATGGTTGATGCCTTCTCATAATGTTTACGGATCCTGGCCGTCGTCTGGTGAAATCGATCTTATGGAATCGCGCGGAAATAGAGCTTTGGTGCAAGACGGAATCAACATTGGAGTCGAACGTGTCGGATCTACCTTACATTACGGACCTTATACCGAATTGAACGGATGGCCAAGAGCTCACTGGAATGAAAATGATGCCGCTGGTTTCCACACCAAGTTCAGCAGATACCAAATGGAATGGACCCCGGATTACATGAGCTTCAGCGTGGACGATAAAGAGATTGGTCGTGTGACCCCACCGAATGAAGGTTTCTGGCAATATGGCGATTTCGGAAATATGGCACCAGGTGTTGAGAATCCATGGAGATTTGGAAGCAAAATGGCACCATTCGATCAAGAGGTATGTTTTTTAATTATACGAGGTTTGATAAAAAAAATATTTGCCGAATATTTCTCAAAAATAACCTGAGATATATCATCTGTTTGGTGATGAGCTCCTGAGATTCCGTATTTAACATCTGAATATTGGCAAAACATCGTCCTTTCATGAATTTTCGTACTCAAAAACATAAAAATGTAGCTAGGGACAGTGTCCGGCAAATGCGAACCCTGAAGCATCACAACACTAATTTATTAGGCCAAAAATACTTGCACTAGTAATATATTGCCAGCAGACTGAAGCACGTGAAACCATTCGGACAGCCAATCAATAAGGCAAGCATCCAATATGGCTACTAGCGAGGTACATCTGGGACAAGTGTACCAACAGAAGAAAAATATTTGTGACAATTAGGCATATTCACCCCACGAAATTCTGCAAATTTTTTTATCAAACCTTTTATATCACCAAATATTTTATGGTCTTCATATGTTTATTATTTAATTTAATATAATTACAGTTCTATTTGATTATGAATTTGGCTGTTGGAGGCACAAATTTCTTCCCAGACGATGCAACGAATCCAGATCCTAAGCCGTGGAGCAATACTTCACCAACGGTAAACACATTTTCGATAATTCATATGTCATAAGGGTTTGCCATATGTTCCGTATATACGGGACTGTCACCGTATTTCACTAAATCCTGCATTATAATTTTTTCCCATTTTTTCCCTAAACTCAACAGTCAATATTTTAGAATAGCTACAAATACAAGTAACCCTAATGATGAAAAGACATTTCCTTAGCAATCCAAATTATTAAAATTGGCTTCTTTATGTAACAAACGTTCTGAAACAACCAGAATAAGCTTATCGCTTAGTCCTAAACTGAGTTAGAAGAATAACGTATTTTTTAGACCGAACTCTGAATTGGAAAGAGATATTGAAGGCATAGGATTTTCAGCACATGTTTTGCACAACACTCGATGATGTTTTGACTGTCGGTGTTGAACCAATAGTCATCAAGATATTCAATTACTCTGGCATTTACACTATGAGAACTAAAAAAACTCAAAGAGTTTCGTGAATATGTTGGTGTTGCCCGCAAAAACTTATTATCCCATGTTGAGACCAAGTGGTTATAACTTTTACTAAAAGTTCAAAGAATATTGAAACAGTGGCAGCCATTAAAGATGTTTTCGCTAACGAAAAGAGCCCGCCAAAAGCTATTAAAGATTTTTTTGATTTGTCGTTATAAGTTTAAAATAAATCGTGCCCAATTTTATAATTATGCGAAAGAAGAAAATGATATAATCAAAAAAATAAAATCAATATTAAAATATGACTGGGCTAAAAAGGATAAGCATCTTTTTTTATTATTTTACGTGTTCATTTTAATAGATTGCTCAAACTTTATTGATTTATCAGGGTAAAATAAGCCATTAACTACTCACTTTTTTCATACTTTATATATGTATCACTTAAACGTCCCGTATCAATGCCCGGAAATTATGGCAACCCTATATACGTCAATATACGATACGATATTAATTTATTTAAATATTCATGCAGGCCCCGAGAGATTTCTACAATCAACGTGATAAATGGTTACAGACCTGGGGATTGAACGTCGACGATGGTGCATCCGCTTCTCTTCAAGTTGATTATGTCCGTGTATGGGCATTGTGAGCATCAAATATGATTATATTTTAATAATGAATAAATCGTAACGTTTTAAAAAAAAAAACTGTATTATTTCTAATTGCATAATTTAAAATACAAATCTTTAAAACAGATTAAAGCTTAATATATTATATGACTTATTATCAATTGAGATATTGTACTAGCTCAAAATGATTTAAATTAATATTAATCTTTATGATACATTTTGAGATAACCCGGAGGTGAATAAATGCTTGATGGAGGAGTAGTATACGGCGGTGAATATATATAGGGTTTCGGCTTTTTATCGGCGAAAGGACTTATTGCTTCTTTAGAATAATGCTGCCGTTCTATAACCTGAAATTACAATAATAATTGTCAGCATATAATTAATCCAATAATATATAAAAAATATAATCACCTTATCAAAAAATCTACTCAATTTTACGGAATTTGTAGACCCTGCTGCAAATGGGCTAGAAATAAAATCGTGAGATTAGTCTTCGCAGATAAAATATATTGTTAAGCAATCTAATCACCTCATATTTTGTAAATCGACATAAATTTCATCGCCACCACATTGTTCAGCTATACTAGACGTTGTTCTTTTCATTTTTTTCTTTTGATTCTCGTCTATTAGATCCCATTTAGTACCAACAACAAATATAGGAACCTATAAAACAATATATATATTAAAATACAACTAAAAATCATCAATAATTTCAGCAGCATCATACCAAATTTCCGATTTGAGATCCATTTATTTGATTAGAAAAATATTGCCTGATCAACGAGCAACAACATTCACTACGATAAATCAAAAAAAAATCCAGATTTTCTTAATCCAGTTTATATATTTTTTAATCCGTTATTAATCTATGATCTGATAATCGTCGGCAGTGGCAAATTGTTAATAAAAAAAATCAACTGATGATAATGTCAAGTTATAAACTAATTATGATATAAATTTATTAAGTCAGGTCATAAATAAATTACGTAACTATTCCATCTTTGCCAAATTAGATAGTTTTGTCCTCATTTTTTTACATAAAAAAAAAAAAATTTACATAAAAAAAAAAAAAAACCCCTAATATAGACGATTTAAAAGTGAAAGTTTACAAATAATTCTGTGGCCATTTAATCAAGGCAAAGGTTGGCAGTAACAGCATTTTTTTAATTTATGGAAGAAGTCAATACAGTTAGCCCCCCTATAATGCTTCCTCGTAATCTCTGTTTTCTACAAAATTCCTCGTCAACCAAATAGCATTAACCTTTATTTTGATCAGTAATGGATTATATATTTACAAAATATGTAATTTGACCATTAAAATATTTGCATTTTTAGAAAACATCAATATAAAGGAAGCATTAGATTGATTGTAATTGATTGTGCAATGCAAAAATGGTTAGTAAAATCCAGGAAATACCAGAATAATCTGGGTTTTCTGTAGACTTTGATGGAGATGTTTTGAAGATAGTTGAACAAAATCAACATTATGAAAGTCAATTAGCAGACAACCTTCATATTTCACAATCAAACATATTACCTACAAAAACTTGGGAAGATTTGTAGATCAGAAGATTTATGTATCGGATGAACTTAGAGACTTAAGGCATGATCACTCTATGAAAATAATGAAAAACACAATTTTGAATAACTGTACCGTAAATTCCTTCCGATACCCCGCTATGGACGCACTGAAGCTATTCCTCAGCGATTGGTTGTGGCCGTGAATATTATATCCATGATTCTAATTGAAATTCAGATTTATATGCAATGCCTTCACTCAATATTATGTACTTTTCATAAGACTACATAAAAAGGATACAAGGGACCATATGGGCCTAAGGGTCTGCTATTCTCCACAATCACAGACTGCAGATTCTTCAGTATAGCCCAATTTTCTCGGTGTTCCATCTTCGCGAATATTAAAATGTCACAGGGGACTAAGTCTGGCAAATACGGAGACTGAAGCATCACAACGGTATTCCATTTGCCCAAAAATTCTTTCCAAATTTTCGAATTTTTCCACTAGTAAAATATATCTCGAGCACACCTACACACGTGAAACCTTTTGAACAGTCAATCAATAAGACAAGCATCCAATATGGCTACTATCGAGGTACATTGGGGACAAGTGTACCAACAGAAGAAAAATAATCGTGACAATTACGCATATTCACCCCATAAAATTCTGCATATTTTTTTATCAAACATACATATATTTATCATTTCATCTACATCATTATCATTTGCCTGACACGAGACACTCCCTGAGCGTTGGGGCATTACCAGACTCTCGAACGGTAGTCGAACGGGTCTCATAATGGCGTCAGGACTCCCATTTAACGTCATACTGTGTTTACTCAAACTGTCTTAGTATGCAGTTTAATTCTCTCAGCCATATGATTATAATTTTATTGATTATGAATTTGGCGTTTGGAGACACAATTTTTTTTTCCAAACAATGCAACGAAACCAGATGCTGAGCCATGGAGCAATAAAAATACATTTTATATAATAATTCACGACATTCTACCACATGGAATAGATACAGGATTACATGAGTTTAAGCATGAACGGTAGAGATTGGTTCAATGACAATGACGGAATGAAAGTGTCTCGTTTTTGTCCCGTCTTTAACTCCCCAATGTTGATAAAATATGAACCTTTCATAGTTTGTCATTTTAAACAGGCGGGGTCGATTTGTGGACAATCGATAACAATTTTACATTACATTTTTTAATAACTTACCATAAAATTAAAGGTAATGAATATACATTTACAATAAATTATTAAAATAATCAATTTTATAGGAGACAAGTATCATGGATTAATTTTTTTTAAATATACATGACATTGATAAAATTTAACATTTTATTCGAAGTAAACTTAAAAAGGGCGGGGTCGATTTAGTGAACACGCATTTTCATATTATGTTAAATAGTTCATAAATTTAATATCAACGGACATGGAAAGCGGACGTGTTACATTTATAATAAAATATAATAAAAAAATGTCGAGTGATGAAAATCCTAATCTCCTGCGTTTACACAAAAAATAAAAATACAGCAGTTACAGATTTCATAATCAAAAATTTTCAGATGTAAAATGATTTACAGATTTTGATTTTTGATGGCTTGTAAATCATTTTACCGGTGCACACTTTCAGAACAACGTAGAATGAGAATGATGTAAATTGTTTCGAACTAAAATCCTTCTTATCGTTTCCGGCGTCCAACTGGCCACGACCCATCTCATAGTGATATTAACTTTGCACACTGTCGGATGGATCGTGGCCAGCTTTACGGCCTTGTCAGTTGCGTTGAGAGGATCGTTTTGGGTACAAGGGGGCGAGATGTGTGGACATATAAGCGGCTGCTCAACAGCCTATTCTTCTTCACAATCACAGGTTGCAGATTCCTCAGTATTTTTTCGGTGTTCGAATACAAAAACGTCACAGGGCAGTATGTCTAGTAAATACGGAGACTGAAGCATCACAACGATATTACATTTGGCCAAAATTTTTTCCACTAGTAAAATATATCACCAGCACACCAAAACACGCGAAACCAATTGGACAGCCAACAAAAAGGCAAGCATCCAATATGGCTACTATCGAGGTACATCTGGGACAAGTGTACCAACAGAAGAAAAATACTTGTGACAAATACACATATTCACCCCATGAAATTCTGCATATTTTATTATCAAATCTTGCATATTGGTAAATATTTTATAGTATACATATATTTATTATTTATATTAATATAATTACAGTTTTATTTGATTAAAATTTGACCATTGGAGGCACAAATTTCTTCCCAGAAATGCTGAAATGGTTTGTAAAATTCCGTTCAGGAGATATCAGAGCGATCTGGGTTTCCTGTAAGCTTTAGTAAAGATATTTTGGAGTTAGTGGAACAAAATCTATGCTATACAATATGTCAATTAGCAGACAACCTGATTATTTCATAATCAAACATGTGTCGGTATCTACAAAAGTTAATTATGTAGGAAATTTGTGTATCGGATCAACTGAGCGACAGGTACAAAAATGATTATGTATGAATTGCAACAAAGAGTATTCACATTCGAGGCAAAAATTAACAAATATACAGTGAAACAAGAAAACCCCGTTTTCATGCCCGAAAATTCACGTTTTCCCTCTATTTGCATTCAATTTTTACAATCCCTTTTATTTAGTACATTTAGTACCGACTTTTCTAACCCCGAATCTATGTTTTCCTTCTAATTAGGTTTTTTTATTTGTTTATTTTTTTTTTAGTCGTGAAATGATTACATGTTATTATTATATTTTTATATATGATTTTAAACCACTTCCCTCATTTCTGAGGAAC
>JAGXCT010036720.1:16240-28565 GCA_022495035.1 Philopotamus ludificatus | reverse complement strand
AAATAAATAAAAAAATTAAAGATTTAAAATATCTCCATCGATCCTTTCCGAAGAATATGGAGTTGGTATGCAAACTATTTACGATATGATCAAACAAAAAAGATTTAGGGGGTGTTTACAAGAGATTGTGACATTAATGAAGGTCGTTCCAAACAAAAAATTATGAAATAACATGGGCAGATTTAGATTCAGCCATGCTTGAATGGTTTAATAAAAAATTAGCAGAGCAAATACCAATCAACGGTCCAATGTGTGCACATTAAGGAAAATTATTCCATGTTGCATTGGGGTTAAACGAAAACTTTCACACCTTATCTGAATGGGCAACCAGATTAAAGCAATGACACGGTATTCAGGAACTTACAATGCAAGGAAAACGTCTCGGTAGTGATGTTAAAGCCGCTTATAAATTCCTCATCAAAGAATATAATAGAAAAATCCAATCAACGTATCACAGTCACGTGTTGCGGAAACGCATCTGGAACTCACAAAATTAAATTTTTGGTTTATTGGAAAAACTTAAAAACCAAGATTATTTAAAGAGACAGAAATAAAAATCTTGACCGTTGATTATTAGTCAGAATAGTGCATGGATGGATAGAAAGGTCTGAAGATTGGTTCAAAACTAAATGAGTTCCAGATGGAGGGATTTTTATTAAAGTAAGAGTTTGGCAAAGAAAGCATTGCTGTTATAAAACAATGGTCCTCATCCAAATGAAAGCATATTGATAACAGATGACGACTTTATGCTTGCAACATTTTTATCACCAAATGTTACTTCTTTAATTCAATTTTTCAATTTTCATTCTTGGAAAAAAACGACAATAATGGATGCAATAATAGGAGTAAATCAACTCTGGTATAAAATAAAGTCAGTAACACTCGTTTGGTCATGAAGGAAAATTTTACAAGATGTAGAAATATTTTTTTTTAAATTCTAACGAGTGCAAAATAAGAGAATATCTGAAATAGGCTTTATTTATCACTTATTCATATTCATAGTTTTTTTAGGAGACTCCTTTGAAAAGCAAAGGATGAGGTTCCACTATGTGTTTATATTTGCTACTTTGAGGAGGTTACGTTAAACATGGCTAACACTATAACCAGTGTAATAACTGGTATGTAACAATTTGTTATAATAATGTAAGTTTACCACGACTGAGCTTTGTTAGTCGGATAGTTTAACCATCTATGAATCCTAGGAATTCTTCTAGATCAGGGATAAATGTGATTTTTCAACAACAACAAATCTTTATCAAACCCTTGTACGGGTGAGTGGTGCTTTGGAAATTATTGCAATGCCATTCATCTATTGTCATAAAAATAATAAAAAGATTGACTCATTACACTTGATACTCTTTAAACAAAATAGATCGGTTTTAGAAATTTATGGATAAAATAAAATTATGAATATTTGCTGCCCTTAACTCATAACCTATAAGTGTACATAAAAAATAAGCATTTGTTTCCGTAATTAGCTGTTTTTGAAGCTCTACAATTACCATATAACAAGGCAATATGTGTCCCTCTACAATACCTCTTAAACCATAAGCTAGATAAATTAGAAAATACGTTTATAACCTGAAAACTATTGACAATCCTTTAGATATAATAATCAATTATGTTAGCTGACCTAACTATTCACATATGGTAAAACGGGATTTATTTATGACTTGATTTGATTAAAGCCTAATAACATACTTGCGTAGTTCCGACAAATTGCTCGGAATCCATGCTTCCAGCGCTAGTCATTCCTTCGTTTTCATAAGATAATATTTCCGTAAGCCATCTTTGTAAGTTGAGTTGACTTTTACGATTAGTTAGATCGTGGACGAGGATAATACCTGGAAAAAGTAATTTAACGTAAACACAACCATATACCGTTGAGCGTATTTTAAATAAATTTCAATACCGTGAGTTGATTGATAAAATACAGAGCGCGATTCTTTATGATGATTGGAGCCTCCGACGTCGTACAACTCGACAAAAAACGAATTTTGTTCCGGCGTTCCTTGTTTGTATGGATGCAATTTGACGGTGACAGAACATCCTATGGTCCATGTGAAAAATTTTCCACCTAGAGATGAAATCCTATCCGCTAATGCTGTCTTTCCTACTCCTGAAATACAATTTATGCATAATAATGAAATGAAATATAGTATTACCATATTAAAAATCTATATAAAAACTATCATTCTCACCGGAATCACCAGCGACTACAACTTTTACACGGGCTAAAGACATATTCGCATTATGTCTAGACATATGCGTTGACAGCTACAGTTTGACATATTATTCTTTATTTGGCCTTAACCATATAAAAACTAGACTTATAAAAACGAAGTGCAAAAATATGTTTTACATTTATTTTATTAGATTTATAACTTAGCAACGTTATTATACGAAATATAATCATAAAAAAATATGTAAGATATTATTTTAAATATTAAATATAAAATGTTTCAATAGGGTAATATAACTTTTCATAACAGCTTTAATTAAAATATATATTATTGAGTTTGAATTAAAATTATTTTTATAAATCAATTACAATTGATAATCGACATTGTTAAGATATATTTTTTTTATAAATTATAATTTAATTATCTACCTTTCATATTAAAGTTAATTTTTAATCCAAATTGATTTTTTATGGTGTTATTAATTTTTCGTGTAAAATGTTCAATGTTAGATTGATTCAATATAATGTTTGGTTTCGCGAGAAACGTGATTATTTGAGTGACTCGAGGATTCAATTTAATTAATTTCAACAGTATTGGTGGAAACATTTGAGCTTGATGTTGGAATATTATTTAAAGAGAAATCCATCACGTTATTAAATCGATTTACTATTACAACTCGCTGTTGTAGAAAATATTTATACATAATCACAATTCATTGAATAGAAAATGTATAAATATAATACAACACATTAATTGAAGCACTAGTTCTAAATACATCTCGTGCATTAAAAGCTGTTTTTTAATTTATCTTTATCAATTTTTTCATTTTTGATTTACAATCTTAACTGAATTTAAGTCTAAGGTCTAATTTTTCATATAATTCAAATGTAAATAAAATATATCTCATACAAAATTATTCGCAGAATCAAGGATTCGGCATTGTAGAGATAAAAATGTATTGAAAGCCGTAATACGGAAGCTCGAGAGAGCATCCCGGCTGATGTAGTGCCTATATGTAGGTACCTACGTTCAGGTACTGAGAGTCCCCGACGCTACATTTCAATCAAACATTCAATTCTCCGGTTGCAAATTAAATTGGCGACTCTCTCAGGCGAAATGACGACCCGGACTACAGATTAATCCGGACGAAAATGGCTCGCATCGACAGGTCCCGGCTTTAATCATATCGCGGATTTTTGCCGACGGAATTACTCGAGGGTTAAGTGCCACACCGACGGGAACGAGTCGGGATTTAAGCACTTTTATATGGGAATATATTTTTGTCGCTGGTTTTGGAAAATAGTAAAAAAAATGTGTTTTATCTTCGTCGGAAAATTATGAATGCGGCCAGTGACGACGCGACGAGTCGCAGTGACGATCCTCTAGTTCCATCTCCTTTCACTTCTCACTCCGCATCAGTAAGGATTAAAAAGAATGACTTAAATCAGCACTATGGCGATCTATCAGCATTCTAATTTTAAATTTTTATCTATATAATAGATTATCCAGAAAAAAACATATTTTTCACTTACTCTCGTTTGAGCTCAGTTTTTATCTAAATACTGGTTTAATTTTTATGTCATAAATTTTATATTATTAATAAGTGTTAAAGTGTAGAATCCCAAAAAGATCAGGGCTTAAACGTCTCCAAGGCCGCTAAAACAATAAACGAGATTTGTTGACCATTGGTGACTGAAAACAGATGTCAACTTTGTTTTCGAAGGTTTAAATCTAGTGATAGGGAATTACAGGACGCCTCTAAATCAAGAAGACCCTCCAAGTTAGTTGACGACATACTGAAATCTGTAATTGGATCAGATCCTCGTCAAACTATATAAGATTATAACAAACACTCGTATCTTCAACGTCTACAACACATGAATATTTAAAATTCCTGGACAAGGTAAGCAGGTTAGACATTTGGTTACAGCGTTAACTAGGCGAGTATAACAAAGAACAACTGAAGGACACTGGTGATTTGTGATTGCGAGACAATGATTTTTTTTACAGCGAATTGTAACCGACTATGAGAAATGGATAGTTTACGATAAAATGAGAAGAAAAAAGCATGTCTTTCTAACAAACAAACACCCGTTCCAACTACAAGGCCAGAATTAATGCTTCGGAAGGTTCTTTTGTGCATTTGGTGGAATAAGAGTGAAGTTCTTTACTGTGAATCATTTAAACCAAGCGAAAACTTTACTGCGGAAGTGTATTCTCGATAAAAGGACACATTGAATCAAAAGCTGAAGGACAACATCCTAATTTTTCCAATAGAAAATAATAATTATTCTTCAACTCGACAATGCACGTGGCACTGGACTTAGGCAATTCTGAAGGTCCCAATCCAGTTCAGTTGCGAATTATAACACCTTCTTTCTTCCTAATCACCGTTTACCTTCTACTTTTGCCCCGTTGGTGGTCTGCAGAAAGCTATACTTTGGTTCACGAACGATTTGTTAAAAGAACTCAATTTTACGTGTTTTGACGGTGTCCAGAAGATCCAGCATTCTTGTGAAGACATTTAATGACGGTTGTATGCTTGACATATTTACATTTGACATATTTTGAACACTTCCAGCCGATTATTCTTAGCTACCAGCAAGTCCATGTCTCGCAACCATATAGAAGTACAGACCACACGTAGTATCGTAAAGTTCGGAGACGGATCTTCAAGAAGAGTCGGCGATAACATAATATGTTTTTCCTTTTGATGAAAGCATTCATTGCCATCTCAAATCTGAGGTTCCAATGTATTTCTGTTCGCCTCAAAATTGTAAAAGTTACGAATCTAAGAATTCTTTAAAAATATTAAACAAAATAACTGAGTAGTACTTTCGCATCCACCGTATTCTACAGACATAGGACTTTCAGATTATTACCTATTTAGATCCTTAGAACATTCACTGAATATTAAAAAAAAATGCGGTATGAAATAATAATCCATTTTGTAAACCTTAAAGCTTTCATAAAAGATAGGTTTAAAAATTACACGGGGATTTCAGTCCGGATAACCTAATAAAACACATATAATTTACACCTGAACAAAACTTCGCGACCAGCTATTTACATTTTTTAGAATATCCCAGATTTTATTAAAAAACTATAATATTGGATATATTTTCTAATAAAATGAGTATAATAATACAATTTAAAATTGACTAATATTAAAAAATGTCGTTCAAATCAAATCACACTACTAAAAAAATCATACACTATAAAATATGTATTATTTATTTTACTTTAAAGACAATGCGTGATTGGCCTTACAGAATAACCCAGGTCGTCAATTACGCATAAAAACATAAATAGCATAGTGAAAAAAACATAATTTAAAATATAAAACAAGAAATATATAAAAGTATACATGTAAAATACCAACAAAAATAAAGAAATAGTGAAATAAAGAATTAATGGGATAAAGTACAATAAAAAAATACTATATGTTTAAAAAAACACCGTCATTAGTTGGTCCGTTATATGAATTTATAAAAAATCTCATACAAAAAATCAACGAAATGGCGATATTTGGCAACAAATAAATCTACATATTCGGCCAAGTGGTTGAGCAGAGGAATAGCTTTGGTTACCGGAGAGTTTCTGAGAGCACATGTCCTCGCATTTGGCGGAAAAAAAGCACACGCGAACGAGCTCGATGGTAGTGAGGTGAGGTGGCGCCCATAAGTGCATTATGTAACAATTATAAACAGTCTCTCGAAGGTCCCATTTAGAATAAGTCACAGGAGCTTCTAAAAGTATTGTTTTGCAGACTAGTAATCTTTTTCGTTAACTTAAAAGTTTTAAGAATTGGAAAAACGATTTATTGCACCAATTATTTTGAAAATTTTATTCAAATCTCTTCTAATTTCCTCTTCCACGTCCTGCACTTCCTAGATATAAATAAATATTATTTAAATTAATACTAGCTTAGATGGGTAAATTATAAACGAGCTTTTTTAGTTTTTACATATTTAATTATAATAACTTCTACAGCAGACCTATTTTTCAAACATTTGATAAAAACTTATTAGGTCAATCCTTCTATAAAACTTCATGCTATAGAACGGCGAATAGCCCAGTCGCGTCAACAAACAAAAAATAGAAAAATTAATATTAAAAATATGTTTTATGTATTAATTTCGTCAATTCTGGAAAGACAATTAAAAAACTTGAATGTGCCTAATCTTCTATAGATTAGTCCCTATCTCAGCGCTATAGGAGGTTTTACTGTATTTTCAATTGTTCAATGGAAAAATAAAAATCTGACAATAAAATAGGAAATTAAAAAAACATATAAAAAATTATAAATTTTGTTACATGTATTATAGTTTTAGAGATATGTTTTAACATCTTTTTTTTACTTTTCGAGGATCATGATTACACTCCAGATTTCTCCATGGCAAACAGATTCCATAAAATTAATTCTTGCTTATCGAACGTTATGCAAAGTAAGAAAGTCGAGTATCTTGTTCATACAAAAAAATGTTTTCAGCAGTTTTATAATTCGATTTTATTTAATTTAATATCTTGCAGTATATGTATTGATACTTGAATAATAGCAAGAGTTATGTTGTTATATAGATACAGCGTCTTGTATATAAAAAATGTGTGTACATACCGAACGATCACGGCTATAAAAAGGTTGCGCGACACTGCTCCACATAATACATATAATAATAATAAATTTTAATAGTGCAATAAAATTTACATCGATATTATAAACGTCAAATATCAAATTACGTTTTAAGACGTTTCGTGCCTCCGCAACAGCATCACTTACTTTAGGGAAATGCGTCTTATCTTGTTTACCTGGTGGAAAATTAAATATCACCCACACGCACAAACAAACAAACAAACATCGGCGTCATAAAAAATATAAACGAGACAAAATGAGGAAGAATCACACATGAAATATTTATTGGATTTTTGTTATGCCACAAACGTGATAACCCCCAGTTTTCACGAAAATTATTACAACGACGGGAATTAGAATCCGGGTTATAATAAGGACGCGGAGAAAAATATTTTTTATTATGTATAGTGAATACCAGTCCATTCTGTTTATTTTATTATCGCCAAATGAGGCTGTGTTCCTTGGAGAAATATTGCCATTCGGCCCGTGCTTGGCTATGTAGAAATAATCGTAAAATATTTCAAACTACACACCATAACTCTTTTTCATCCATGGGATGTCGTATTGCGATAGCAATATCAATAAATCCTTGGAAGAAATATCGCAGGCGTTTTACGTGTGTGGGCAACATATGGTTGCCAAATATTAACACGTGCAATGCCATGAAAAACATTAATATTTTCAGTTTTCGCAAAATTACATAACATATTTAATAAATCATAATTTTCATTTGTCTGTGTGCAATACAAACATTTCAAAATGTTCACTATTTTATCGATATTCAATTAATTTTCATTGTTTGAATCTAAGATAGCCATGTCAATAAAATCGTTTTTAATTTGATTCATCCTTCTGAGAATTAAACTGTTCTGTATTAAAATGTCAGATTTAAGGTATTTTTTTGCTTCGATACAGTGGATTTAACATTATTTAAATATTTTTCTCTATAATACCAATTCTTTAGACCAGGGTTTCCCAAACTTTTTCAGCGACGGAACACTTAGCAAATCCGAAAATTTTGGTGGAACACCTTTTTTACATTCAATTAGTGGGAAAACGTAAATTGGAGGTACTAAATACAGTAGAACCCGTCTTTTAACTAATAAAAAAAAGGATATACATATATTGAAAAATATTTAATTGTTTAACATATTTTTTAAAATCAAAACAGGCACCCGTTTTTGATTTGTAAAAAAATGTATTTGATTTGTAAAAGGATGCATTTGATATACAAACAGGTGCATTTGATTTGTAAAAGGATGCATTTAATTTGCAAAAGGATGCATTTGATTTGAAAACGGGTGTATTTGACGTAAAAAAACTGTATTGTAAATTGTAATACTTTTTCCTTGTAATGATAAGTTAACATCATTGCACTTTGTAAAAATATCCGTCAGATATGCAAAATGTATCAACCAGGAAGGATTTGTTAAAAATTTTAGAGACTAATAATTCATTTGCTGTGCTTTTCCTCTGGATAGTCATCTCACTTCAGTATGTAATAAAAGTGCTTTATGTCTACTCACCATTTCATCGTACATAAAATTTTAAATAATCTAGATTCTAGATTGAAGTGGTCTAGATTTTACTTAGTTTATCATTTTATTGCATATTTTTTTTTAGTAGCCTGCTCATTAAGAAAACATGACACCATGTCTTTCGCACATGGTTTAATTGAGTGTCTCTCCAATTATATGAGTTTCACCATTAACCCTTTCAATGCGGCGGGTCTAAACACAATTCTGCATCTGAGTGCGGCGTCGTTTTGGACCAAATTATTTTTTTGGCGAGTTAAATTTGTATTCACCGTTTACCGCTATATTATTACATTTTCCTATAAGAGAGTTATGCAAACATGTTGATTAGGATATGTTCTTCCATCTCAACTAAAAAAATAAACTCGATCTGATTTATTTTCGTAATAAATCCAAATAAAATATCAATTGCTCAAACAGAGATTAAGTGAGAAAAAAATGGGAATGCGAATCAAAATCAATAATGCAAAATGCAATTTTCTTATACCATTACATCCGTACACGAGTATGTGGAACATAATGTACGTGGAACACCCTTGACAACCCCTGAGCCTAAATACGTCACCGATACTACTGCGGAGATTTGAACCATTACTATTAATATTTACATATTACATGGTTCCTATAAATTTCTTGTGATATATTGTATATTTATTGATAGCTGTGTTTATTAGCTGATTTTTAAAACAAACACCATCACTTAACTCGGTCTAGTTTACATGTAACGACAAGTTAAAGTTTTAAAGAATCTCGCGCATGTACGACATGCGGCCGCACCCTGGACACGATTTGTATGCGCATGTACGTCATGCGCCCCGCACTGAAAGGGTTAAGAGAAATACGATAACTCACGAGATAAGACGCTTCTTTTGCATTTTCAATTTCAGTTTTAGCCATTGTAATCATTTAAAATTTGGACTTAGTGAATCACGTTGTTTCTTAAAAAAATGCATGTCTTTTCGTTTAGCTGGAGCCAAAGAACTGTTTGCGATATTTAAACGCTATAGAAAAAAAAACGCCATAGAAGTGAACGCTATAGGAGTGTTGACTGTATTATTTTCTTTAGAAAAACTTAATTTAAAAAATAATATCAAAATAACTCATGACATACTTGAATATAAGCATTTATTAATGATATTAAATATATTTTTATATTAAATTTAGTTAAAAACCATAACTCATAAAAATATTTCAACCGTCTTAACACATTCCGGTCCGCTGGATTCCTCACCGAGTTTTGCGTTGGGCCGGGCGATTTCGCAAAAAAAAATAGAAAAAGTTAAGTACTTCAGTTAAATCGATGTAACTCTGATACTATTTAAGTTAGGTCAATATTTTTTTTTGTTGTGTTCAAAAAGATTATCTCTATGTAAAAAAAATAATAGTTTAAAACTTCTCAAAGTGTGTTCTGCGTATCAAATAAATATAAATGATTTTGGTTTAACATCAGCGCCAACGAATACTCGAAAACGCGTCCCCCGTACTTCTACGTTGGCCCGCGAGGACGCGTATTTGAGTCCTCCGGACCGCAACGTGTTAATGTTTTATTAAAAATACTGCTAAAAAAGATGATAAATGTAAAAATTTCATTAATTTCATTCAATATGGCTATTGTTTTAAATAGACATTCATATGAAAATTAAAAAAGTATAAATAAGAAGTGAAATCAGATTTATGAGTTAATTTTATGTCACGCTAATCTCAAATTGCTCGAGGAAAAAGAGCAGGACGTTTATCTCTTGCAAGAAGAAAATTATATGTACATTAAAAAGAAAAAACTTTTTTATTCAACACTGAAAATAACAGGACAGCTTTATTTTATTTTTTATTTGCAGAAATTTTCTTCAGTGCTGATCGGAAATTGCAATTATTCATTAAAATACAATACGTTTCAAAAATATATAATTTTTAAAATTCATTATTTTCAGCGATAGTAAAACCAAATTAATCTCCCTCTTCATATTCAGTATGCGATGTTATTAGGGATCGAGTTGAAAGTTTCCTCTCAATTAAAGATTATTTTCAAGTGCAGCATTAGTTTCTATTCCATTATACTATTCTAGAATCGCCCTGAAGTTTAAAGCATATATCACGAGAGGCATACATATTGTACATATGGGTATATAAAATAATATTATGAAAAAAATATATCTACTGAAAGTTTTATAGAGCTTTGAGTTGATTCCACTAACATTAAACACAGTGGTTAACCACTCGACTAACGCCACGTTAACAATGACCGGGCCCCTGAATGTTATCAATACGTCACAAGCACTGTGATACTTCAAACGGGTGGTTTTGTTTGAAAACTGGATACAGTCGCATACAATTGAGTTTAAAATCATAAAGTAATGGTATGCAATTATTTTGTTTGACATGTTATGAAACGATATTTTAATTATTACTGGTATGTAAAATAAAATATACATTTAAATATCATTGACGGGTGATGTAATTATTTTTACATATAAAAAAAATTATGTAATTTTCATTAGGCGTGAAAAAGTAAATTAAATCGCAATGCTGCACTATGGGAAATTGAATGGATTTTCAGGGTAAATAACAGTAGCACTTTTCCAATGGCGCCTGATATAAAATTTACGCTCATAATCACGGAAAGATTCATTTTCGAACTCAGATTTAGATTTATAAAAATAAACAATAAAATTAGGGCATATTTTTATATATTAGTGGGACCGAAAGGTATTCAAAATGTCTTCGATGAGCTCATTCACTGTTAGTTTTTGTCGAGACACGGCCTTGCAAATACTTAAGTTTTGTTATTACTTTAAAGCTATGGTTGTACATTTTATTTTTCGCTTGAAATATGTTTTTTACCAAGGGGGAAAAATGTCAAGCCAGAAGAAGAACACTAACATTATTGTATGCTATTTTTGTTCGGTCAAGAAATGAAGGCATTCGAAGCATTGAAAAAAAATACCGATATTAGGAAGGAATTTGAGTTCCTTATGATGACGACGCTCGATCAACGGCCTACCATCTGTGCGTCTCTTTTGTCTCGGTATGAAGCCGATCAGTTTTTGCGGCGAATTGTAACTGAAGATGCGAAGTGGGTGCTTTACAATAATCCTGTACGAAAAACACAATGGTTTTCTTCCGGAGAAGCACCTGTTCCGACGCAATGAAAAATCAAAGGACTTTTTTAAAAAGGGAATCGAACAACTGCCTTTACGCTGGCAAAAAAATTTGGAAAATAATAGAAATCATTTTGTTGATTAGAATTAAATTTTATTAACCCCAAAAAAGCGCGTTAAAAGAGGTAATTTTAACACAAACGAAAGATTAGAAAAATACGCGGTAAGACACGCGATTAAAAATACAGCAGTTTAACTTTAATTTTAGATTATTTTTATATTATTACCGATTTTTTATGATGAAGTCGTCTAGCGTTATTTGCTGCTTTCTTTTTTCTCGTTAAGCACATGTCGGAAGCAGGAGATCACAAAACTATTTCACTCCTTTCAAAATCTTGACCATTCTCTACAATTTAAACAACAGTTTCGGATAAGATTACCAAACTTTTACTAAACGAACCGTCACGGCGGCTTTACTTTACTATGATTTTTTTCTAGTCATTAAATATCATTATTGTTACTATTAATCTACATTCCTTCATATCTGAGGAACGTGACCATCTGCATGATACCCCATATAGATGACCATGGACATGGTTTTCTTGGGAATATATAGTGCAGTGGTATACCGTTGCCTTCGGCACTGCAGAGATTTTTTTTATACTGAAGAGCGCTGCTGCCCGCATCCCAGCTTATATTTTTGACAATTCATTTTTTCTGAACCTACAACAACTCAAAATTCTTCGAAATTCGTCACCCATACGACTACTATCTGCGCCCAGTAACGCTTAACTTGAAAATTATAATTGGATTGTATAGTAAATCCCCCTATAACGTCCTCTCATATAACGTTCCCCCCTATAACGTTTGCGGCGGTTT
>JAGXCT010036720.1:0-11959 GCA_022495035.1 Philopotamus ludificatus | reverse complement strand
ACGATTCGATATTGACCAATCGTGCAAGGAATCGATGTCCAGCTGCAACGAAAGGTATAATTTTTACAGCTTTTTGCAACCTTTAATTTTTCATAAATTTTTTGTCAAGTTTATTATTATCCATCGAAATCCACTAATATAACTTTCTACAAATGTCATTCAATGAATAAAACTCAAAATATGTATGCATTGTATAACACAACTAATGGTAATAAATAACCATGAAAATAACATTATTTTATTATATGGATA
Organism: Philopotamus ludificatus; assembly: GCA_022495035.1. Lineage (NCBI taxonomy): Eukaryota > Metazoa > Arthropoda > Insecta > Trichoptera > Philopotamidae > Philopotamus > Philopotamus ludificatus. Next base: position 11,707 of record JAGXCT010036720.1, on the reverse strand, counting down.
TTACTTAAAATAATGGTGTATACAAAATATAATTTCATTTCTAGCGAGTCAAAGACATTCTGACACAAAACGAGATGCAATATATGGGATGTCTCAAACAAAAATATAAACTGGTGATAATTACTTGAATTTAGTGCAAAAATCTGTATCATTACGCATTTGGGAGGACTTTGGTGAAGATGATGATTTTATTTCCAACAGAACTAATTTTGAACATACTGATTAGTTTTATATTCTAAATAGATTATTTTGTAATTTTAATATTAGCAGGACCCGAAAGAATTATCTCATTTTTTTATGATTGTAAAATTATGTATTATAGAAACTGTTTTACGTCTTCCTTGTAGTTTTAAATTCCTTTTTTGAAAAACCATTTCGGTTTAGAATCGAGATAATCCTTCAAGTGGTTATTCGATTTCAGTGATATTTCGAAATCGTTTTTCTGATAAAGTTTCATAGACATAAAGAGAGAATAATCGGATGAAGCAAGGTCTGATAAATATTAAAGATTTGGCAGAACCTCTTAGTATACCTCCTGACTTTTTTCTTGGATCATTTTTCTCGAAAGATTATTTATTCCCTTTCTGTTAAACAAAATTGGACCTTTGATTTTAATTTTCTGGTGTAATATTTTTAATTGCTGACTTATCTACCCGGTTTTAAATATTTGGAATGAATTACTCCTCTTACATCCCACCAAATGAACAAAATATTTTTTTTTAGTCTTAAACCTGACTTTAGCATCAGAACAGGGGTTTGATTCAAAGAAAGCCGTCGCTTCTTTCGACTTGTGTAATCGTAAACGATCCATTTCTCATCTTTAATTACAATTTGTTCTAAAAAGGCTCAATTTTTTATCTCTATAACGAAGAATTGCATTTGTTTATCAGTTATTTTTTTTGTTATCTACGGATAGTTAGTGCGGTGTTCGAATTCCCATTTTATTTATTATACCCAGGCGTTTCAAATGTAACTGTGCAGAGAACTTAAGAGATTAAATTCTCTGCGACAATTCCTCGATGGTTAATCAAGGATCCGACTTCACAAAGGCTCTCAATATATCATCATTCAATTTAGAAGATCGTCAAAATTAAGATGTATCTTGTCCGATATAAACCTTTGAGATCAAAATTTACATCTACTTACTGTATGCACTTAACCTGGAGAACGTCTGTCTACAGTCATGACATCACGACTGAGACGGAGGTGTCCTCCAGGTTGCAAAGACCCGCCCCAGGGTTATAAGGCCACTGTTTAGTTAAGTTTACTGTATGCACTTCACCATAAATTCATTTAATGGCTTTAGCGGCTTTTCAGGCAAGCCCTGCTAAAAGAAAGTAGCACACAATGACTGATATATCCTCCGTCAATTTCTGTTTTCGAAAGATTCCAAAGCGCCATTCATCCATATAAAGATTTGATAAAGATTCTAAAAACTCTGAAGATGCGAGGGGAATGAGTCTCTCACACTAATATTCCCCAAAGTGTCAAACCACGATACTGGTTAATTTTATTATTATTTATTCAACGAAGAGTAGATGGCATCAAATTAATTAATTCCATCGCACCTAACATACTTACCGGGTTACTTCTTTTTATATACCCTCCGACCAGTGTTATAAATAATTCCCTATTATCCGACTTCTAATTTAGTTTTAATGACTACTAAATAAATGCATGTTACCTACAAGATTGTTAAAGTTAATTGCCAATAAGCGCAGGTAGTGAAGCAGATGGGTGACCATTCTGAATACTCCTGAGTGATGCTGGTCAACAGAGGGGTGGGATGAAGGCTGACGACCTTCATTTCACAAAAAAAAATTGTCAAAATATAAGTTGGGAAGCGGGCAGAAGGCAACGGGAAACCACTGCACTATATATTCCCATGAAAACCATGTCCATGGTCCTCCATAAGGGGAATCATTAACATGGTCACGATCCTCAGAAATGAGGGAAAGTGGATATATATCTTATATAAAAAAATTATAATAATATGTAATCGCTTCACAACTCAAAAAAAAGCCTAAAAGCCATAACACTGGTTGATATTAATTTCAATTTTATTACTGATAAATTATGCTAAACAATAGTTCTATGCAAAAACAATCTTACAGACATTCTTTCTTTACCGTGTCTGGACTCAAACTGCACTTGAACAATAGGGTATAAAATACGCTATTTCTTAAATAAAATAGGGTATAAAATAAGCTAATATTAATAAAAACTGAAGTGTGTACACATTTTTTTAGAACAGCCTGTATATCTGAAAGCTTGTCTTTGACATGTGCCTTCCGTGAAAATCACAGAGATACGCTCGAACTGCAATAGTAACGGCGTTTACTAGTGCATTTGCCATGCACGCGCCCGTGTACAAAGCCGCGCTACAGTGCGCATTGCCACGAACGTGGAAGTCCGTTGCAACGGACCGTGACGGTAAAATTGGTGCGAGTTTTTGACTTCATGGTGGAGATGGGACCGGGAGTAGGAGTGGACTTGGGGTTGGGTAGTGGGAGTGAGGGTGGAAGCGGAGGGCCGGAGCAGTCAGTACACCTGTGGCGCTCGTAGGGAGCGGACGTCGCCGTCACGGCCATCACGTAGATTCGAAAAGAATTTGCCGGTAATTTATATTAGAGACAATGTGCACGACTTAAGTGAATTTGGAATTGCGAATTAAATTCAACTCAAAAAAAAATAATTATAATAATTGTGCTCGATACATAATCACTTTATAGCGGATAGGGTAAGTTTGCCAATGAATGAACGCTATCCAATCAATGAACAATATGCGACCATTATCTCCCCAATTATTAAATTATATAATATATTTAAAAAGTTCCAATTGGTATTGTAATGATAGAGTATTCATTTATTCGCACCGTACTTGTATTCAGAAGTTATCCTTACTTTTTTAATTGTAATTTATTCCTTTAAGTGCTAAAGGATGTTAAGGCGTTATTATGCAAATTAATAATTAATTAGATGAATATTTAAATTTGGATTTTGAGTACCGGCGCAATGCAATCAACTCAATCAAATATGCAACGGAAATCTCAAACATTTCGATGCAATTTAGCGAAATATTTTCAATTAAATTTGCACATCTAACCGTGAACACATTAATTAACAAAATACACATCCCACATATTATCAGGCTGACCGCGTAAATTAAATATTTTTATTAGCACTATTTGTAATGTGACATAGTTTAATTAAATCATGTTAAATTATTTAATGAAGCCTCCGGGTTTGGATCATTACTCTCCGGGTTTAATGGACGTAATCCACACGTCAAGCCGTGATGAAAACATAAATTTAAAATTAACCATAAAATGAACTATATTTTGAACTGAATATTTTTAAACTCTCTCGGGGGAAAAATCGTAATAATCTGAAATTCGTCTCGGAATAAATTCGAATAACATTTTTATATGCTCGAGGGTTTTTTGCTTTCTTATGCGGAAATTTTCATATTTTTTGGGCGAAATAGAATACATTTATGTGTGACAGTGAGGTATGCCGTAGGGGATGCAGTTGCTCACTGATTGTCACAACTCAATTAAATGTATCGAGGGCGTGGAGCGATTACTGGTGCTCCATTTCACAAAATCACGATAAATGACACGTTTCCGATAGACGAGGTGTGATCGTAAAATTAAATGAACGATTCACTCTACTTTTATTTATTTAAAATCAAAAATTGAATATAACGAAAACTATCATTTAATTCCGATCTTGACGTCAGAATATAACAAATGTTCCCTCAAATTTTTTATACTATCTTACACTAATTTTATAATGCGCTTAATTTTGCGCTAATTTCTTATATTTACTTAATATACCATCGAATTACTGTTAACATTTGTAAAAGCTTCGATATCTTTACTAGCGAACACGATTTTATAACAAAATAAATCATTCAATCAATCAGTTTTTTATCATAATAATATTATATAAAAAAATATAGAAATAATTTAACCACAAACATCGATTAAAGAAACGAATTGATTTATTTTGGAACTCTTTAATATATAAATAAGTTTTTAAATAATAATCTTTCGAAGCAATAAATCTCTTTGTACGTCTGTAATGCTTGTAAAATAACTTTTAAGTTCCTCAATATGCTTTAAAGCGTCTTCTTTTGTTGAAATTGGATGGATCGAGTCTACCTATTCTTCATCGTACATTTTTCCGTCGAACAAGTTTCCGTGAATAAATCGTCGATTTCTATAATTTTAGATGTCATCATATTAAAGTCTTCATCAGAAAATATTTCTCAGCCATTAATGGCATTATGCTCTGTAATATCAATTATTTCGTCTTCTTGTTTTATCATTAATTTTTCAATTTCCCAGCATGTCTTAGCAGTGTAATGAATTGCATCTTAAATGGACACAATGATTTCTATAAAATCGTCAATATCTATCCCAATTTTTTGTGGCAATTATACTTGAAAACATGGATTATTCCCAAGTCCAATTGTTACAGTTCACCAGTACAGTTTGGAGCTAATTTTATATTCTCTTTTATTTAAAATATATTGAAATTTAAATTATTTCAGACGTAAAATTTGGTAAATTAAAGCTTCTGATATCTATTGTACCAAAATTAAAAGGGGCAGAAAAAATTGTACACAAATGACGGGAAAACGTGAATTACGGGCACGTAATTATGAGATTCAAAAGTAAAAAATATGTATTTGGGTTATAATATTTTTTTTTTACAGAACAATGTACATTAAAGCTTTTTTTTCTAGACTGACTACTATTTCCTACAATTTATTATCTGAAATTGTTAAAAACGTTGAAATTAGATTATTTTGTTTGGAATTCTGTACTTTTTGGTATTCTCTTATTTTTTTCAGACATAATAATTTGTATCTTTTAACAATTTAATCCAATTTCCAATAAATCAACAAAAACATCACCAGTAAATAAAAATTTACTCACATTTACAACCCGATTTTTTTTTAAATAAAACTCAGAGCCTTAAAAGAACTCATTGAATTTTAAACAAATGATTTTTTTTGAAAATTAAATGTCCTTGACTTTCGTACATAATGAGTTCCTGTAAACGTGTGCGAATGTTGACCCTTCTAAAGAAAAAACATTATGTTTTAAAATATTTATTTATCATTGATTATTAAAATGTATCAATCAATTTTTGGTCATTCATGATTTCCGGGTATAAATTCTGCCAAGATTTTGGGAGTCCTCGAGTATTGTTTAAGATTAAAGCTTCAAATTGTAAATTTGTGTCTTTAGAATATGTTTTAACTGCAGGCATGAAATGAAACTAATCATTAAATATTAACACAGTAACCTAAGCTTTTTTTTATTTACAAATTAATGGAAGCAATTCTTTATCATTGCTTTGCAATGCACTGGAATTTTCTGCTTGATAAACTAATTAAAATCTCAATAGCTTTAATTAAAAATCAGAAGCTTTCACCAATAAGTATCATATCCGGTGTTTCCATTTGTTTCATTGAATTTTTTTGTCTCATTCAAATGTTTATATCCACGGTGAACTGATTCTTCATTCGAATAAGAATATACGTTTGGGCATTTTTTACAATATAAATCCATCTCGTCTACGTTTATTATTCTCCATCTACAATATTTTTCAACAATGAGATAAATTCTTTTACAGCATCTGATTTTTTATTGAATAATATATATTAAATATATTAATAAAATGTTTAAATTAACTTACTTTATATTTATCGACCCAACCATTACTTGCTTGAAATACCGTGTTAGAATATTCTTTAATTTAGTCTTCCTTCGTCAAACTAATAGCCTTATCTTGAATAATTGAAAAAGAATACTTCAGAGAATACTTATGTAATGTGAGGCAAAAACATACAAATTTGCACCTTTCGATATCATGTGATTTTTTTTATACTATATAAAAAATCTCATAGAAAAAAAGAGCGAACAATAAAATGTATTTATAAAATATAAGCTTAAAATAAATTGTCTCTACGAGATAATAATTTCATTAAAAATGTCAAGAGATTCTCTTCAATTATTTTCCCGAGTTTCGCGTAAATCGATGCGTTTATTTTCAGACAGCGACTCTGAACGGATATATTTTTTTATGTCCACCGTATCATTTTTTACATGAGTGTCTCAAGATTGTATCCCTCATGTAAAAAGAAAATTACATATACACATGTATACGTCTAGAGTTTCCATACTATCTTTTCCAGACGGTCTGTTGTGGTTTGGCAAGAACTTTGCTGAAACTTTTGCGGTCGTCTTTTATACGTCGTCGTTTCTCAAAGCGCTCGACGTTCGATTGTCATTATTTTTTTTTTCAAATTAAATCGCTAAACTTTTCGAACGAACATGGTGTCGCATTCAAATTGAAAATTGCCACACGCTCTAGTTTCACACGATTTGATCAAATAATTAAATAGACCGCTCGCAGGATACTGCCGGTTCAAAACTCGAATTATGAATAATCGATGGCCGTTTATTGATGTTTTATGAAAAATTTTGCATGAATACAATTAAATTGCGATTAAGTCGCCGTTTCAGCGCAAGCACGCATACGATTTATACGTATACATTTTTTTGCGAATAAATGTACAAATATTTTATGCTGTTGGTACAGAAAGTCGTTAAGAGTGGCACGAGCTTTGCGTAACAATTGCTATGGGACAGGTTGCGTGTTAAATACCCAACTAGATTACCTAATATATTGTAGTAGGGTGTACATAAATTAATGGCGCTGTGTTGTATAATATAATATTCGAGATCAGTTCAATGGGATTAAAGTATATAAAAATAAAACATATTGAAATAGTAGCTGCCTTTTTTCACTAAATTTATTAAACATTTCGATACAAAGTCGAGTTACGCTATTAAATCATATTAATTATTTATAAAATTTCTGAGGCTATATTTTGCATATTTTATACAACACTTTAGAAGCGTAATGGATATTATGAGAAGATGGCGTAATAAAATATATTTATGTACTTTTTTTAAAATTGAGATGATAATCTTTACGATCGATTTTTTATGCGAAACATTATAAAGAAAGATAGTTCAAATTTGGATCATAGATAACAGTTTAAAATACAAATGAAACAATTATAAATGTGAACATACAGGTTAAGGATAAAAAATATTATTTAAATTTATAAAAACGTTTAAAGTAAACCGGAAGAAAAAAATATAAGTAAACAAACAACTTATTAACATAAAAATAAAAATCACTATTCAAATATTACTCTGTAGTATAATTTCCATTATTTTTTATAATCTTCAGATTCTATAGAGTTCAGGTAATCGTTCGATTCTTCTCTTATAAGATTGTTCTTCAAAAGATTAATCCTATTGATTTTTACGTCTTTTGCTGAAGTGAAATTTTTATTTATAATTAAATGCTCTAATGATTTAAACAAATGATAATCTGAAGGCACAATATCTGTATAATAAAGTAGATGCTTTAAAAATTCTAAATCCAATTCTCTAATTTTTTCCTGTGGCTGCCTTGTCATGTTTCAGTATACCTCTTTAGTTATTTAGCAAAACCGATCGCCATTTTAACAGTTTTGCATTCAATCTTTCTAATTAGGCACAATAAACTTTGTCTGTAACTTTTGTCCAGATTTTAATAATTCATAATGAGTTTAATGATGATCGAAGGTTTGAAACTGGTACTTGATTTTGAAAAAAAGCATTATTTTTTTCTTTTTAGATTGTAATGCAGCATTTACTTTTCATCATAAGTAACAATTCTTCTCAAAAACAGATCAGTATCCTACCCAGTCAAGAGTGACGAACAGTTTCGGTACCTAAATTCCTCGTATATTTTTTACCGATTATTTTCAAATGCTCTTGTTGTTTTGCGAGGTTCAAATTCTACCAATTAATTAATAGCGGTATTATTAAAATCTCTACTTTTAATTTTTTTTAACCATCTATAGCATTTTTGAAGATTTAAAAAGTCTCCATAAATTTCACTGTTGGTCTCAGTAACTTCATTTTTCTTCAATCCTATATCAGATAAAAATAGCAAAAAAAAACGTAAAGAGAAAAATGAAACAGTAGACTTCAAAGCTTCAAAATAATTCTAAATCGTATCTGTTTATTTGACGGCAGATGAAAACAAAATGACGTAAAAATGCCACAAACAATATAATAGCTTTTCCTACTTAACAAATATTTAAATAGCAAAGAGATATCGTTTATTAATTTACTACAGTAATTTTTTTAGCTTTTAGTATGTTTTTATTGTTCCAACATTATATGTTATTATAAAAATTATCTAATATACTTTGAATAAGGTGTAAATAATGCACGTTTTTCAAATAAATTTGGGATATTTTTTCTAAGGAAACATTGAATCGGAACTAGGGTTCATTACATTACCGGTTAACCGGTTTATCGGTTTACCACACCATCGGTAAAACGCACCATCGGTAATTACCGGAAATGATTTTATCGCGAATTAAGGACAGATTACAGGCATATTAGCACGAAAGTTTATTGTGAATATGCATGCAGAATAAGATGTTTTGTTTTTGTTTAAGACGAATTTCGAAAAGACCTTACTTTGCATCGAGATTGTAAAACTCGGTGGAATTCCTTCTTGAAAATGCTGGGACGATTTTATGAAATTAAAAATACGATCTTAAAAAAATTGAGTGATATAAAATCGGGGATAAATATCGATATATAAATTTGATAAGATCTCTGACATAATATTCGCATTACAATCGATAAAAGTAGCTGTAAAAGCTTTATGTCGTGAAGACATACATCTAAACACAGTTCTTTTTTAGCCAGGAACTTAAAGAAGAGCCAATAATTCGAATAAAGGAAAGAAGGACGATATATTTGGATGTGGTTAATTATCTTAATGATCCTGATACAATAAATGGTTTTGACGAATATAGAATATTCAATATAACGAATAAAACAATAATAATAGCGAAAATCATAGATACAACTAAGCATGTATTTTCAAGGGATGAGAATTATAAAATTTCTGAACAAAAATGCAAAGAAGAAGATGAGATAGATATACTAAAAATATGAACACTCGAAGAAAAGGTTAAATTAGCAATAAATAACAAAAATATAAATATAAAGTGGATAAACCAAAAAAAGATATAAACAATGTTATTTAGAGATAAATGTCATATTTTGAACTCGAAAAAAATCGTGGCAAATATTTTAACATTGCATTTCAATATCTGATGACTTGCGGATCAATTGAATCTAATCCACGTCTATATATTTTTACATTTACCGGTAAATAACCGGTAAACCGGTAATGAAATTATTTACGGCTTACCGGTTATTCCAATTCGACGGTAAATTGCAAGCCCTAATGGGAACGCAGTGCTAAATTCTAGATTAAAGGAATCCGGGAAATATTATAATAAAGTCATATGAATTATTTTATTATTATATTCTTGAGTGATATATTTAATAAAAAAGCAATAGAAAATTACACAAAGTTTTTTCAACAATTTAAAATTTAAATTAGTTTTCTTTATATAATACTATTTAGTCAAATTCTCTTTACTAAATATTTTATCGAGTTATGCCACTGTATTTAATAAATTTCACATTCCACGTATAATTTGAAAGTCCAAAAATATTTGTGGACTTTCAAATTATAATTTTTGGGAATAAATATAATGTACAGGTATTCATACAACATGGTTTTGCTCTAACACGAGCAGATAACCATGAGGAAACTTATAACAATATATACAAGAACTCGGTTTCGCAAAAAATCTAGAATCATTTTTTTGTATCCATATTCAACCGCTGAAAGAAGGCGAAAATTTAAAACGCAGCTTTAAAATTGAGTCATATTATCTCATAGAATCTCGTATTATAGAAGGGATCTGACGAACACTAACAAGATTCGGTATAGGAATATGCGTTTTTTTTATTGAATTATTTTTTTTATTAAAATATGGCATAGCTTAATGACATTAATCGTTAAAAATGTAAATATTGATTATTTTATGTTTTAATTACCGATATATTTATGATTAATATAATCCATCGAATCGAGGACGAGATGAATTTGCCATTTTTGGCGAGGTATTTTTTAATTACGCGCTGAGGAATTTAAGAATTCCAATGTCGAGTCTCAACAATAGAGCTACGCAAAATTGCGACGAGATTTTCATATCGAATGAAAATTCGAATAATTTCACGGGACTGAAATATAATTGAAGGATGTTTTCAGAGTGGTCATATAATATTTTCGAATAAAATACATGTCCACATGAAAAAGTTAATCGAGTGCGGGCCAGCACATGTTTGGGATCATAGTGTCCGCCCTCGGTCTATTTTTGCGCATTTTTTTTACGTCTAGTTCTTTGGAAAGCTCAATGGGATTTGCGGATCGCCACAAGGTCTCAATTTTGCAAAGGGTTAAAAAAAACATGGCCCTAGTAATTTTAATCATCTCGTTTCTTTTCGGATCGTATATCGTAATATAATTATGGCATTTTTATGAAAAATATTTGAATTTTCTAATCATGATAATCTATCTGTTTATCATTGAGTTGAAAATAAAAAAAAATAGTGTACCTGAAGAATATATATTCAAAATAGGCTGAAGCGGATCACGCAAAGGAGACTCGGTTCATAGAATCCAGGAAATTAAACTTATGAAAAAATATTCGCGAAAATATTTTTATCAAATTTTATCTAGAAATAAATATACACACATACACTAGTGTATCTTTACATACATTATATATTTTTTTTAAAAAAAATATGCATGTATTGAAAATTATTTCATTAAATTTTCCAGATATTTTTATTTTATTCAAAACTTTTACCGAAAATTTACCGAAAAAAACACGATATAGATTAGATTCGTTACATAGATAATTTAGAATCAATTCCACACGAAAAATATTCCAATTTCCATATCCAATTCTGTTTCGGTATACAGGAAACGATTAATAAATAAAAATATCACGATTATTAATCGGTGATATCGGTTGAATATCGTCCATGATAGTTTATTGATTGATTATGATAAGCAATGTGACCTTGTAGTCGAATTTAAAATTAGCGCCTAAACAATTTCCATTGATCCTACGAATGTTACGCCTTTATAAAATATGTACCAGAAGCTCTTTCCACTATCGATTCGATATTTTTCCACTGAATAATTCCTGTCGTGCAACACGAGACGCCGTTTCGACTAATCTAAATGTAAATGCGTCAATCAATGGGTTCGTTATCGCTGAAAAATAATAATAAATATAAAAAAACAAAAAGTCAAGGAACGGAAACGTCAAAGAGAAGCAGTGGCAACACAATGCCCACCCCTAATGCCACTTTGTATTCAGATGTAAATCACACCGCAGACTCTTTCAATTTTATAAGATGGAGTTCGGACCCCTTAAAAAATACAAAACCTTTTTGCAATGGCGGCGAGATTTACATAAAAATTCGTACATTTCTCATAAATATGTACTTTCGCTCCACTTGCTCTTTTTTCATACCATTGCAAATGTTTATTTATTCCTCTGGCACAATATTGAGTGTTGATTAAAGCCAAATATTTACATAATAAATTTACTTTATTCAATAATTATTATTAAGTATAATACAAACCTTGATTATCAAGAAAAACTATTAAAATGCAGTTCTTTTCAAACAGAGATTTATTATTCCGATGCTGTCATTAAACTATTATATATATATATATA
>JAGXCT010036719.1:0-43769 GCA_022495035.1 Philopotamus ludificatus | reverse complement strand
CAATATACGACGCTCAGACAAACAGACAGCACTCTTGTTCTACACCGCGCGGCGTAACATTAAATATAAATTAAATTTATATTTTTATATACATGATATATAATCAATAGAAAATTCCAACGGAATTGAGGATTTTCCAACAAAAAAAACAATCTTTAAGTTTGAGGAAAAAATTGGAGCATATTATTTAAATTAAATGATTAATAAAAAAATTGTTTTGTCTTGTTATCTTAAAACTCAGGTTTGGAGAATAATATGAAAACGTCTGTGTGGGTCAATTGATTGAATTATTTATTTGTTAGCCCAATTTACCAATATTTTCGCGTATAAAACAACAAAAACCTTTGAATAATGTCTAAACTTAAGTTGACAACATTCAATATTACGTAAATGAGTTATCTCATTGACGTCCATACCAGTTAATTGAGCTCAAATTTCAGTGTGAATTTTACAAAAAAATACTTTGATAGTCATAACATATTTTGTCACTCAAAGGATGTGTAGAATGAATTTGATTATTTTCCAAAAACTCAAATGAAAAATTATCACATAAAACACATGACGGTTAACTCCTGTTCTATAACAAAAATGGTGTCAAAATATTATTTCGCATGCTCGATGTGTGTAAACGATCAATTTGATATATTCGCTAGACGTTTCATCGTCGATTTAACAGCATGCTAGATTACGAATTTAAAAATTCTTATGATGTTATAAAGAAAATATTTACGCCGAATTTATACAAACGCAATAAAGAAAGACGTGTCTATGTAATGTGTGAATTTTATATCAGAATTTTGAATAATATATTGAGCGTTCACTTTGATGAGTCAAACATTCTATTGTAAATATTTCGTGCCGGATTCTGCAAACGAGTTGTATAAACGTACAATACATTCGTGTCGTTATATTTCAAATTTACAGCCGGAAACACAGACATATTTGGAAACTGAGTTATCCTATTGAGCATTGACGTCAATGCCAGTAGAAATCATCATGGAAATCGGATGCGTTGCAAAGAGGAGAGAGTCGAAACGAAAATAAAAACCTAGCAAATTACAACGATATCTTTAACGGAATTAATTACGTGGCTGGCGTGTCATCAAATTTAATAACCTTGCGGTAGTAAATCGCGGACCTAGATAATTTGATTCGGCCGAGATTATAATTATCCAATTTAGACGACAGAAGTCATCAGTCGTTGTTAGTTTATTAAACCAATTGTCATAACGAGTGTTGCCAGTTAATTTAGAATGATTGCTCACTCATATTCATCAGTGTAACGTGACGAGGTTAAGATACAGTCGATAAGAAGCAGTGTTTTCCGATACAGGTGTTGATGTGTCGGAGTCGACTAAGCGTTTAAGAAAAAGCGTAAATCATGTACAATTCATAATAAAACTATAAAATAATAAACACCCATTCTTGGAAGAGATGCTAGTGACGCAAAACTGCAAATTTCGTGATTATACACAACTCCATGATTAATTTAGATGCAAATTCTAATAAACTATTGATAAAAACGTAATATAACTAAATTTACCATGAAATATTTTATATATTTTTTATGCCAAATGAAAAACGAATCGTTATATTTCTCATTTGATTGCACTATTTTAAATAAACATTCAAAGAAAATTATTGCAAAAATATTTATCTAACTATAAATTTATTTCATTTGGAGTATGCATTCAATAATACAATATTATTTTAAATAAAATAAGATATGATGAGATACGTGCGAATTATCCGACAGCACAATTTTCTTCGAGGAAATTTTTATTTCAAGAAACCCACGAAGACCACCCATCCGAGATATCATTACTCACGACATAACAGGAACAATCGATATAGTGGTATTCGTTAGCAATTAAAAATTCTTTATGTCGGGTAATATCAAAGGCCATCTATTTAATACCAAGAAATATTTAGCGATCGATGGTATGAAGAATATTTATTATTGATACCATTTTAAGACAACGATAGTGATTACCAGGTAATTAAAGCTACATGTGCTATCAATCAAGCAGGGCTATGATTGCATTAATAATAGGATAAAACACAATGACAATAATTTAATTGCAGACAAGATCGTGCAAAGAACAAAAATCGACTGGATGTTGCACGTAAATGCACATACCATCTATGGAAATTTGGCGCAACTATTTATTTTTTGGCAATACTGTTTTCAGTTAAAATAGAATTAAAAAAAAATATAAATTACGTAATTTTTTTTTAATAATAGATATTTTACTTAAATCAATAGTGTAACTACAAAAATGCATTAAAAAAATTACAGTAATTATACGCGATGCATCGCACGTATGCTGAATTCACGTGTATTAGGGTGACAAAGCATATCAATTCCTCAGTTAAAATTTAAAATTGTTTGAGCTTTATTAAAGATGATATGGCTCACAAATTTGTCGATGAAGCGTTCTTTGATCAGATGTTGGTAAAACAACTATGGCACATGGATCACTTATTGTCAATTAATAACGTGACGCAAAAGTGTCAAAGAGCATTTCAAGTGTAAGTGGCTCAATCTAGTGAATAATTGGATCAATATAGTTTCGAGTGACAGCGCATACCCTCAACGCATGATTCCAGTTTTTCAGATCAATGGCATTTCAATAATACTATGTTTACTACGAACAAAACGAATAATTACAAAAAAAAAACAAAATAACGGATTCATCTCTCATAACACATCAATAATTAACGTTAATAGGCACGAGAATAGCACGTGTCCGATAGATATCATTTATCATATCAAAAAGCAATAGCAACCAATTTATTATCGGACAACAAACGATATATTAATATAAATTATATTTATTGAAATATTTCTAAATATTGCAATAACAACGTGTCGGAATCGGGCGTGGCCACGATCGCGGTTGTGTGCAGCGATGTTTCCGTAGATTGCACGAAACTATGAGCGGCTCGGGCCGCTATACGTGCCGATTAAGAGGCGAATGTGCTACCGTAACACCTGATCAGACCTTAAAACAAATACGAATCATATGGGCACATGGCTGGCGACTTCATCCGTAAATAAATAGTCTAGTAAACCTGGAGGGCAACCGTCGCAACCCTGGCCAAAGAGTCGCGTCGGAAGCGTCTCTGCTGGAGCTTGAGAGCTGGATGGAAGATACCTAGGACCGGCGGAGATTGCGTAGTGTTCACCAGGTGGCAAAGACCCGCTTCGGGTTGGAAGGCCATTTAAATAATGATGATAAATAATATATCACGAAATCAATTATTAATTATATATTCTACCTTGATAGCTACGACTTCCTTCCATCTTTATAATAATTTGAATACCCAATTTGAATAAAAAATCTTTTCATTTGGATGAAAAATAGACATAGAGAGCCCTTTTTATGATGGATGAATAATAACATTCCATTCGTATTCCATTCATTTATAACAAATATATAACCAATAGCTTTATCGTGTTAGACGTGCCGATCATCCCAGGTCATCCTGGGTTTTTTTCTATTCTCGATGATAAACATTTTGTTGCAAATATTGATATAAAGACCGAAGGATACCAGAAGTGCTTCAAAGATTTAGAAAACGTGTTGCCATAACTTTATGAGGAGTGGACTAGGTGTACGATATTAACCTAGCCGTGCCGATGGGGACCTATTTGGGACCCCAAGTTTATGGTTTTTCTGGCATAACTCTTTTAATATAAATTCAAAATGTCACAAACTATTTGTATTTGTATAAAAAAATAAATATTATAGATAATCATCCACTTTTATTGTCTAAAAAATGATAAAAAAAAACAATATTCATTGGCGCATTTTTTTTTTCGTTCACATCCGGTTCAATGTGACAAGTGCGTGCGAAATGTATACTAGTGACACGTGCCGCGACAATTTAACGGTCAGTCTACCGGCGGTGCGTCCTCAGTTTTCGCTGTGTGTGCCTGTCATTTACCCGTCATATTGATTAGTAGAAATTTGATTAGCATTTAATTATTCTTATTCTTTTTTAGACAAATACAAAAAGTTTGTGATATGTAGGATTTATATTAAAACAGTTATTCGCAAAAACTTGGGATCCCAAATAGTACATCCCATCGGCACGGCTAGGTCAAAAATATATGTTTTCTCTATTCAACATTCTGGGTCTTATTCCAATTACTACTTTAAATTTTCTAGCTTATCACAGTGGTATCATCCCTTTAGAAAGCCATTGTTTTTGGAACATTTGATCGGGTACATACATGTCACAAAATGTTGAATTTTCGTCTAATTTAATTAATTCTTGACACAATCTTTCCACAGACACAGATTTGCTTTAATCACTTAAATGATGCGGTATCCACACATCCTGTTTATGAATCTTGCCATTTTTTTAAATGTCCTTGCACACTAAACCAAGAGTATCCGACTGTATCTGATATTTGTAGAATATATTTGATCGAATTCACTTCAACTTCAATCCATAACACCTCATTTTCCACATTCACTACCATCTCACTTTGAGATTTATTTTTTAAGCAAATATTTTCACATCGAAATTGTTTCGACCATTATTGACACTACAGAATAGTAAAATTTCCCTGTAAATATCTCAATTTCTTTGTCGCAAACGTTGCATCAGTTTTTTGACGAAATTCGTATAGCAAGCCGCTTCGTGAAAAATGTTATCCGGCAAAAATCCATTTGAAATAGGCGCAACAAAATGTAAATTCTTTTGAAAGTTGTGTTTTAGATGTCGACCAATCAACCGTAAAAGAAAATCAACAACAGAAACACAACTGACCAATGAAAATAACGATGTCAAAAAACAATATATTCGTATGGTAACCCTAATATTATATTAAATATTAATAGTATAACAGCGGAAATAACTCACAATTGTACAACAGCTGAGAAGTTTGTTGACGTTTCTGCTATCGTGATTTTCATCATGCATTGACTGGTCATGATTTTTCACCTGCGAACGATAATAATATGGGTTATTCAATAATAATGATTGTGTGCATATCTATAATTATATGTGCATATGATATAAAATACATTTATTACTGGTGATATTAATTATTTTCCTATAGTGAAGTATGCGTGAAAGCGATAAGCTCTTATTTTTACTTTGAATATACATATTATTTAACATTATACAATGTATGATTAGATATTAAAATGATTGCTTTAAAGAATTTTTCATTATATAATCGTAAATAATATATAACAATATTGCAAGAATCATTTCATCTTTGTGGCAAGATCGAGATGCTGTATTTTGTTTATACAGCGAGGTTATGTTGAGAATGTTTTGACAGTTGCATGTATAAACATGCATTAAAAATTGGAACGCTACTCTATTGTTATTTTTTCAAGAAATGCTCATTAGTATTGGTTCTATTAGCGTAAAATAAAGCGTTTGTGATTGATTTATGTTATTTTTTACATTACTCACTTTTTTTAAGGCGCTGTCGAAAAAGGGTGAGACAGAGTACCTCCTGGGCGGAAAGTGCGTGGCCGTGGACGCCATGCTTCCGGCGGACGTGGTGGAGGCGGGGAACACGAGTGGGGTCGCAAGCCCGACTGAGCGCGCGGGGACCTGACCCCCCGGGGCCCCGCCTGCCTCACCAATTCGGCCTAATCACTTAACTCAATTTGTAGACACTGTCAAGATTACGTGGGACCGACCCGCACTAGTATTGTTGTCTGTCCGACACTCGGTCTTGTACAAAACTCGATACACACACTTGCGCAAATCTACGTAATAATATATTCATATGTGTGCATACCACAAGTTTGATACTGGTTATGCGGCTAAAAGAGTAAACAAACATACAAAAAAACCGAATTTTAACACCATGACTAGAAACGAATCCTAGTTACGCACGCAAAGCACCAAACTGTGACATTATGACATATAAGGAAAGAATGTATATTGATAATTAATATATAAACAAATTTATTATTATATTGCTTTCGAGCTCATCATGTTGATAATACCAAAGTTGGCTGGAATAATAACACCTTTAAGGTGGCAACACTGAGTAATGATTTAGATTTTTTCTATATTGGCTACCCTCTCGGTTTTATAAGAATTTTCCCTGCAGGGGAAATTACTAGATCCATGACAATTTGTAAGGAACCTTGAGATAATGTTCATAAAATAGTACTGAATATATAATTTTAAGATATTATAACATGTATAACAATATTTTTGATGTTATCGATTATTGTTAACTAAATATTACTTAGAGATTATGTCACGTCTCGTTGACCATCTTTCAATGCTTGGTTTACTGGACAAGTAAAATTAGAATTACTCGTATTATTAAGAAATTTATTATAGTGTCATCTGATAGCCTTCGCTGGATTAAAATTTGATTGATTCAGAATGAATGTTTGATAGGCATTTGTTTTAAAAAATATTTTAAATAATTGGCCTTAACAAAAACGATGGGGGCCAGATTCTCATTGCCATTTCTATTAATTAATTCAAATTAATGCTAATGATCAATTAATATTTTAGATTAAAATAAATATTTTACCGTTTCCTTTAGATTACATGAAAATTCCGATGTCATTGATTTTGTTTTTAAATACATTCTATATTTAATTCTGCACTGATTATATGTATTAATAATTATGAATTGGATTTTATAAAAATGGTGAGTTTCATTAGGGTAAATTAAAATTAGTACTAATTCTGATATTAATATTAGGTCCAGTTCATAAGTATATATAACTATTTTTAAAGAAAATATGAAGCAGAGGTTGTTAGCTGCATTCGCCCCCTAGTCAGTGTCATTCAGAACCTCACGGAAGGTCACCCATCTGAGTATTTCCACTCAAAAACGATTAACTACACAATAAAAATAGAATTGTGGCTTGAAATAAATTATTGAAAAAACACCATTCATTTTAAATACATTAAAACAATATATATTTTCATTATCAAAAAAAATTACATTTCGTTGTAACATGTATAAGTATACAAATAATTTACAAGATAATGAATTCGTTATTTATACTAATTTAAAATAAATATTTTTTAATTAATATATAAATATACATCAAATAATGTAAACAAGAATCTGTATTGTATGGTTTGGCAATAAATTATACCTAATTGGTATTATCAAAACATTTTTTCTTTATAAAGATATACATTAATTATTTTAAAGGATTATTTCGATAATGAAAAAAATATATTTCTAAATTATGATATTCTTAAAAATTAATACATGTTATAAAGAAATTACTTTTATTACGTATGTCATAATTTGTATTTCACGTTCGTTATCCGACGATAAATGTTTCGTGTGTTGAAGACAATCTGCCATTTTGCCTGCTAATCCTGAGGTTTTTATCGATAATTTGCTCTGAAATGTTTAAATAGTAAATAAATATATATAAAAATAATTATTCATATATTATTTACGATGTATATACCTTATGATTATTCGCACATAGAGCCCACAGTGCAACAAATACACACATTTTATCAGAGAGAGCATATTCCATCTTCAGTACATTCGAAAATAACTGGATTACTTCCGCTATAACGAATAAGATTGCATAAATTAATGAAACTATTATATAATTAATTGCTATTAGTGGTCATTAATCGTAAATGATCATTTACAATAATGATATTATTATAAAATTATTACCAGATCCTAAAAATCGGGGTCTATTAATTGGACTGAAAGCGCAGTTACGCAAAACCGAAAGCATTACTCCATCGGCCTGATGAATTAGTGCACATAGAATGCCGATATATTCCGCAATTTTAATCTGACCCTCTGGATATTTTGATAAAGCTTCTCCGAACTGCTCCCACATGATTTCTACTTGCTTCCACTGAGTTTGTCTCTTAGTTATGGCCGGATGTAATTTATTTAAGCATCCCAATAGATCGCTCTATTATTAAAATAACAATTATCTGCTGCATTAATTTATTACAAAGTATTTTTCAATTATTTTTCTAGCTATACCTTAATAATAACAGTTCTGCAATGAACATGAGAACAAACGTATTCTAGGATTTGAAGACATCCTCTTAAAGTTGTTAAGGCGTGCTTGCGAGTGACTAAATTCATTTCCTTAATTGTGAGATCCAATATTTCTAATAATAGTGATCGAGTGCCGACTGATAAACACATGCTTTGGCTAGCTGCAAATTAATATAAAAAAATATCATTAATCATAGATCAGTAACTAGTTACATTTTTTTATATAACGAGATCGTTAAGGTAAAATATTGTATATTAAGAGCTATAAAAAACAACTGAGGCTCCGTTTGATATTTGCTTCAGGTATACAGTCAGTCCTCGACTTATGAGACTTTTAATTTTTTTTGAAGAGGTAAAAAAATAGTGCTTTGAAAATAATTTACCATTTAAGATTTTGCTGTTAGTCGACAATGCATCGGGACATCCGCCTTGTGATAATGAAAATATAAAAATAAAATTTCTTCACCAGAATACAACCTCTATTATGCAACCAATGGATTAAGGCGTAATACATACATTTAAAAAGTATTACCGACGAAATACATTTAGGCAAACAGTAGCTGTTGATGGACAGAATGGAAAATCGTTAACCTAATTTTCCAAAGAGTACAACATTTATATAGCTGTTCATAATATTCGTGATGCCTGGAGTGAAGTCGAATGAAGACGAATGGAATAGGTACATCCCGGTTTGTTTGAGAGTAGTACACCTGCTGAAGAGGTCGACGTAGTTATTCAAGATCTTGTTGAAATGACTTTTTTTTTGGTATGAAGTTTGGAGGGTATAAAAACACATATGCTGTGTTCCCGGCCTTTTGATGAAAGTTTTTGTGTTGCCGGACCATTTTCACTTATCGTTTGAAACTCAAACATATTTTTTGCTAAAAATGCTCAAGTGTGTGCTTTCCTTGACTTAAGCAAAACCTTCGGAACCAATTAATCACGTAATTCAAGAACTTGTACTTTCTTTATAGCTCTTGTTAATTATGTAAACATTTAACATATTATAATACCTTTCGGGTTGGAGTTGGTGTACGAACATAACATCTGAATGGTATGAAATCGAAGCATATTATCCGATAATATCCATGGCCACATTTTGTTTATCGGCGCTACTAAGTTTTTATCAATACAGATTTCTTTTGCAGCATCGCAATTGCTCATAACATTGCATAAGAGTAGTACAGTCCAATTAAAATAATGAATGATAGGCGATTTTTTTTTATTTTTAATAATATTCAATTGATCGGTGTCCGTCAATAGTATGTATTGTATTTCAATCAAATTTTCAATAATTTCATCCACAAATTTGCTTTCGACTGCCACAATCTTTGCTTTGTGACTTATTGCAAATAAATTGCATAAACCCGAAGCGATTGAATCAAAGTTTGTATCTGAAAAAGATCATTATTAAAACGTTGATTTAAAAACGAGATTTTGTTTGAATAAATAAAGCAATTACCGCTGATTCGTTTGCGAGTAATGTTTCGATTATACATTTTGTAATGTTTTATTAAAAAATGTGCCAAAAATGGACCAAACGGTGTTTTTTTTACAGTATTCAACATAATTTTTTTATCAATTTCATCAGCATTAGAGAATTGTGGAGCTGTTGGTACTATTTGATCGAGAAATAGTTCTAAATTGATGTCATTTACATCTCTATCATACATCGTGTAGGAATTCAAAACGTTTACCAGACCAAATAGAGCCGAAGATTGAATATCTAAAAATGTTAAGATATAAATAATTAACACATTATATTATATATACAAATATGTTAATGATCAAATTACCTAGATGACTATTATCGTTGAACGTAATTAATAAACAATTAAAAAATGATTTTAATCCGATTTCAGACAATATATTCCATAAGCATCTGTATCCATGAGATGTTTGAATTAACGTTCCAGTTAGTAGAAATAACCATTTCCACATTTTAATTTTGTGTGATATATTCGCGTTAACTGATTCTGAAATAACCGTCAACTCTAATGTTAATAAATAAAATAATTATTTTTTTCAGCTGAATAAATAAATGTTTAAAATGCACTTTTGTTATAGTTGTACATAGCTTTGCATTAAATCACATATTCATATTAGAGATAAATGATATACTGAAACTTTTAAATGAATGCAATATATATTACCGACGTCTAATGTATATAATCCAAGAAGTCCACTGATACAATCCATCGTATCAATTAGAATTGTATGTACTTCATTGGATAAATCTGTCGCTTTGTACAATGTTCGACATATCGATGTACACATTTTTATTTTATCGGTAAGGATAGGTACTTTGAGAGTAATACACCTAAAAAAAAATATTATTTAATTATTTAAAAGTATAACGAATATTTTAAATTAAAAATCGTACCTGAAAAGAATCTTGAAAATTTCCGATGTCATCATACATTGAGGTATATCACCGAAGTATAATAATATATTATAAATGACGTCAGAAATCCCTATTAGAAGATCAAGTGAGCAATTTGGACGAGTAACGTTTGATAATTTTATAGGAATATGATTAATTTTCTGCTTTGAATAAGCTACTTCATAATGTTCTCTATTTGACAGATATTCAAGCGAAATATTATCACCTAAAATATTAGTACAAAATTATTATTATAGATGTTTTAATATATTGTGTGCGACTTGACGTACCTCCAGTAAATATATTTTCATCGTCGATACAAACTTTTGTCAACGTAGTTACAATACTCGTAATGAAATTGAGTTCAAATAATGATAGCGGAATTTCAGGATTTTCACAATATTTAGAGTACTGAAAGTAATTAAAAACACTGTATATATAGAAAATTAAATGTTTAATAAGAAAAAACTATTATTACTTTTGAATTTAAATTCATTTTCGTAGCTAACAAATTGCATAGGATATTAGCGGCCTGCTCACGTACAAAACTCGCTTCCATCACATCTGATAGAGTATTAATTCCTATATTTGCAATTTTATTGATAGAAAATTTATTATCTGAAATTAAGTAACGGAAATATTAGTTATAAATAATATTTTATTAAAATGGTTTAATATGGAGGCAACCCCCGTTGATAGCACCTCCGGCAAGTGTGGATTCGTTATACCTTTATTTTTAGAAAAATACAATTTTAGATATGGAAAATTCATTAAACAAATGGATAGAGAACCAAAATTAATGCCAAATCAATCTAGGGGTCATTTAAAATCTCAACATGAAGGATAAGTTTTTACAGAAAGCAGAGATTGGTTTAATCAAACTTCCATAGACCTAAAATTAATGGAAAATCGGCTAATGCGTAGATACTAATGAAGAGCTGCTAGAAAGCTACAGCTCTACTACGTTCCAAGAAAATGATTTTTCCGAACTTGCAAATTTTGAATAATAAACGTAGAGGCCAAATATGGAAATCTAGATTCTTTTTTTCAACTCGGAACAAAATAAATGAATTGTGTTTAGTATTAATAAATTGGTTTTTCGAAAATTAAAATGTTTCTTTTAATTCCCAAATTTATTGGGAAATTTGACTTATTGCGCTCTTGTCCGGAACTACGGGGGTTACCTGTAATCAATTAAATAATACCATTTTCAATAAAAATAATAGCACTCTCTGATGACATGAGTCCACTCAACAGTTTCAAAGATGCTATTCGCAAAACTATATGGTATGAATTACGTTGGGCCAAACAAATTGAAATTGCACTTCCTGAACAATCTCCGACCCAAGATTTTACATGAATCTAAAATGACATAATAAATAATGAATATGATGAAAAGTCAGATATGAAAAAAATAATATACCTTCATATGCTTATCGTCTAACAAAAATGTGTTCAATAAATGACACAGAGCTATCATTGAATTTGATAACAGCGACAATCCTTTAAATTGACAATAATCCTTCTTACTATATAAAGAATCGCATAAATACACTAAATAATTTACGAGATCAATATGGCTCTCATGGGAAGATCCATCGGTCAATTTATGACTAGATGAGGCAGTTATATTAGTCAAACAATTTATTATTTGATTGGCGTAGGCTAAAATGAATAAACATTGAGTAAATCAATCATTTAAAATATACTTTTGTTATCAAAATTTACCGAGGCAATTAATATTTTTGATTTGTAATTTTGAAAGAGATTCACTCAAGTGATTGATAATATTATTCCAGTTGTCATCGATTAAATTTGAACCATTATCTAAATAGGTTGATGCACCGTGAAAATTTTTGCAATCCGATAACAGTAAACATATTTGTTCTCTTAATTTGAATGGCATCAAATCTGTACTTAAATACAAATCATCGTCTAGTCCTTTTAATAATTTTGTAATGCCGCGGGACGTTTCATGAATTGCGTCCATTATCCAAGCCATAATTGAATTATCTAAAATAAATAATTTTGCATATTTAAAATTAAGCATTTATTGCAATATGATTACAAACTTACCGTTTCTTATGGTTGCCATAAATATTCTTAAAAACTTAATGAAACTTAATAGTAACAGAGAATCTTTTGGACTGGCTGGTGAAGTTGCGATGTAGCGCCGTAGAGTATTATGCCATGGCAACGAGCTAAGATCAATTTCATTTTGACCACTCTCGTTTATTAACAGTATATAACTGTAAAATAAAATAAATCCATATATAAAATATTTTATTAAAAAATAAAAAATATATAATATATACCTTGTAAGTAAATCGAGTGATTTATCTACGGATTTGTGAGAAGTTGCATTTTGTATTGAATAAAGTGATGAGATGCATCCTTGAATTGGAGATGTTATTTTCATCAACGAGAGATCGTTATCATTAATCATCAAATTTTTATTGAATTCCAGCTTTTCTAATGATTCCGGTATGTAGGGCCATCTGATAACATTTTCAAGGCCACCATACCACATTACACACCAATGAATACGCAGATAACTGCTAATCAGTGGCTGTTTCATCATCCATTCTATAATCAATAAAAATATTATAGTGAATCAAATTATTAAACGAATATCTATTAAATGAGTCATATGTATACATATAATATTTAACCTTCGTTATTTTCTTTTCGGTGTATGCTTTGTTTAGCATGTGACCTACATTTGAACGGTAAATTCATTCTTTGTACAATAGAAAAATGAAGTGATATTTTTGAATCATCCTCTTCAGTGGTATGTAAGTTTGTAGTAAAATGAGAGTATAGTAGTAAAGCTAGTAATTGTGACACTGTTGAAATAAAATTTGCATCGTTTGGGAAGAGTAATACGGCTAAAAAATATATTTATCAGTTGTAAATATTTGTGACATCGTTGAATATGTTTAAAAATAATTAATACCTCGAATAATATTGAGTAAAAGACTTAGCTGTTCAGATGCCCATTGTCTAATAGTTGAACTATTACAACAAAGACTATTAATTATAGAGATACAGCTCACTGCTGATTCCGGAAACGTCGTATAATCTTCAGCAGTCAATGATTTGCTGAAATAATTATATATAACGTATAATCACACATGAAAGCAGAAAAATAACATAATAATTGTAACATATAATCAGTCATGCCAAAAATATGTGCCGTTTTTTATATTAGTTTAGTAGGTGTATGTGTAATAATAAAAAGAGAACATAATTTTGATTAATTATATATAATCCCTCAAAAATTTATTATAGTTTATCATCTGGTTAGCAGCTTTTGAATTGGATTGTTTTCTAAATTATTCGCTTTGGGGGCGAAAAACGAAGAGAGAAATTTTTTAACATACTTTAACCTAGCCGCGTCAATATTTGGGACCCCAAGTTTTTGTTTTTTCTCGAATAATTCTTTTAATATAAGTTCTACATGTCACAAAATTTGGGTATTTGTCTAAAAAGTCAATTGCATCCGGTACGATGTGCAGTGAAACCGTACTAGTAACATGTGCTGCATTTGCACGTCACTTACGCGTCATATTATGAAGTATATTGTGAATAACTATTTTTATTCATAGAATAATTCATTTTTTTTTAAAAAGTCAATTATAAATAGACGCCTTTCAGACAATGTGGTTGTTTTTGAGCTGCCGTGACAGATCGGTTAAAAACCACAATTATATTTGTGTCTAAAAATTGGTGTAAATTATGGTAAACAAATCGAAATCAGAAGAAGTGAGATTCAGAGAATAAAGTGAATACTCCATTAACTCCCACACAAAGTCCATCATTTTTTGGATGGTGAACTTCGTTGAATGAAGTCTCGCATTGTAGTAGTGCAAAATGACACCATACACGCTGACCAGTTCTGGACGAGTTTTATTGAGTTTCATTTTCAATTCATCTAGTTGTGGATAATAAACATAAGCATTAATCATTTCATCTTCTGGCAGCAATTTTAAATTAACAATTCCCATTATTGTTTAATTACATTACAACACACTAATCACTCTTCTAGATGCAATCTAACTCGTGCCAGTCTTTGTGGTGATTTTCTTTTGTCTACTCAATGCCTTTTGCAATTTTTAGTGCCATAAATTATACATTTCTCGTCATCCGCAATAATGCACTCCAAAAAAGTTGATTTTATGATTGTGCGAGACGGAATGTGATTTACTGGCGTTAGTTCATCCGGCATCCATCGGCTCAATTTTAAAACTCTCCTAACCGCTAACATATGCCGATACACAGTTGAATGAGTTGATCATAGTTTCTCTGCTAATGAGATCAACTGAGGGGCCTGGATTTATATTCCCCAAATCTCGTAAAACAATTTTATTCAGTGTTTCAGCTTTTTTCCGAAATTCTTACACGTGCAAATGCTAAGGCTGCTCAAAATAAATTGAAAAATTGTTGTTAATTAGAATATAAGCTAAAAAATAAACAGAATTAACTTGCACTCTACATTTTAATTAATGCATTTTTAAAACTTGGGCAAAAACAGCACGTATTTTTGATACTACCTATAATATTTCCTCACCTTAAATATTCTATAATCAATTCACAGCCATAATTTTCAAGAAAAAGCTTATGAAGATTTGTTTGTTGCAACATCACAGCTAATTGAGATAAAGCCGATCGACAAAATGTAGGGTCGACAGAGGACTTACCTTGATTATTATCAACTTTGCTATAAGGCGATTTTATTTTTAACAGATTAATAACCTGTAATAACGCTCCTTCCTTTAATAAAATACAATATTAGTTGCATTTTACATATAGATAATTATTAAATCAAATACTGAATAAAATACTTCATAAAAATTTTGATCATGCTTGGTGATATTGAAATTCCTAACAACAGCTGAACGTATAGTGGTACAAAGTAGATCCGGATGCATACATTCGTTATTTGGCAACATGGTATTTGCTCCTATGCAAAAATATTATTCAGATTACCACGAGTGTCTAAATTATTGGATATTAAGATGTATTCATTAAACAGAAATACCTTCGGATGTGTTTATTAATTTTATTAAAGTTTTAGAGCCTTCCATTTGTGCCGTAAAACATTTAGAGTAAAGCATCCGCAAATTTCCTTTGATCAATTCAATTTGAGGAATCAACATGCATTCCCCGATTTTCATATCTGATGTTTTGATTATTGATTTACCTGGATAAAATAATAATACATAACAGATGAAAGTAATATAATAGATTAAAAAATAAATAGAGTACCGAATGGATCATCATGTGCAGCATGAGAATGTAATAAAGGTAACGATGGCAGAAGAGCTCCTAATAATAAACTCCACGTATTTTCAGAAGCGAGCAGTTTTCCGCGTATTAAATGTTGAATGATATCTTTGGCACATGTAGATACCTATTTATTATTAATAATTTTATTATTCTGCGAAAAAATATATAAATCGTTATTTGTTTCTTACCATATCTATATCTGATTCCAGTCCATAACTACATATCTCCATAATAATTGAGGAATCCAATAAAAATTTTAAAGATAATTCATTTTGTTTACTGATGTCATCATTAGTTCGTATTAATCCACCTAATACATTCACAACCAGGGAATGAATAGCAATGTAGAATTTTTCTTGAACCCATCTCGAATTATGTGCTAACAATTGCAAAGTAATATTTGTAACGTCTTTCCATTGATTTTCATCTAAATCCCACTTCAATATTTCAACCGACAGAATATTCAAAATAAATTCGAGTGAACTTAAATTTTTATGAAATTCTAACGAATTTATGGATTCTTTTATAATATTAATAATATTAGGAGAATTAAGCAGAGAATTATAGTTTTGCAATAATTTTATAGCTGAATTCATGCTGATAGCAATATGTTTGGCGTTTAAATATAATTTATACTTATTTCGTTCCTCGGAAGTGAGGGTATCAAATTTTTGAGGCTAAAATAATATGAATTAATATTAAAAATAATTTAATAAATATATTTAAACATCAAATGAATAAAAACCTGTAATAAATCGGAGAGTTTTTTGTAAAGATTTGGATATGTCAAGGAAAACGACACGTCTTCGATTGATTTGTATAAGGACGAGGTAAAAATTTGAGGAATAATCGGCGAGTAATCACACCAGCTTGCCAAAGATATTGAAAAATTCAATAACCGTAAATAGCTAACCCTCGATATTGCTTCCATATTTTCACTCAATAAACACGATATCCTGAATATTATTAATTACATGTACATCGCACTGCTTGAAAAATTAAATTGTTATTTAATTTTTAAAAGAACTACCTGCATTTATTAAGAACATCCCCACATAAACGAAATAGTGTAACAGATTTTTGAATAATCTCCAGAGTTAACCGATTATTAGATTGTGTATGCCAAAGAGTTTTTTTAACGATTTTTTTCAATACATTAAACAATTTCATTTCTAGAGTGATAGCAATATTTAGTTCTTTCTAAAGGAATAAATTAATTGTTAATATATTTCAACGTATAATATAATATTTGAAAAATAAATCGACCAATGAAAGACATACATTGTTATTCTCGAGTTTATCGTGTGTTATATTCTGTCCAATTAAATTCAGGATCAAATACATAGTATCCAGACAAAAGTGTGGTAACGATATTTGTTTAAGCGTAGATATTGAATCTTCAATAATTATCAAATTATCATCATCGTTGTGAATTTGATGGGTATCGTTATATTTTTGCAAGCGATCAATATTTTGTATATTATTACAATTGTATGAATTCTTCTAAAAAATAAATGATTGAAACGAACGCTAATGCAAATATTATAAATATAAGAATATATGCATTTGGTTCATTATAAGAACTTTTGGTTCATAATTATTTGTAATTGTGTAAACAACCAAAATTGCATCAATTTTGATTGAAAATTATAAAACATTAATTGATATTATTTATATGGACTAACATTGACATTTTTTAAATTGGAATCTTGTAGCTGTTTAATTCTTGCTGATATAGAAAAGCAATAGGATGTCAATGCCTCCATTGCTGGATGACAATATTCCTTACTATTTTTAATAAATTTTTGTAGATACTAAAATAAAAATAATAATTTTAAATTTTTGTAATGAAATAATACTACAACTTAATGAACAACTAACCGAAATAGTGGTTGGTCTATTGAGAAAAACTTCTGCTGGGAAATCTTTCAATAGTATATTTGAAAAAAAATATATTGCTCGTTCCTCAGAATCGGGTGTTTGCATACATTCTTCATTGAATAAAATCTTTTGAATATCCGATTCATTTAAATGACACCACGGAAGAAAGAAAATTGAAATATCTTGCATAATTCTGGAAATATAAATATTTATATCAATTTTGCATGAATAAGATGAAAAAAATCTTCATTTTGAACATCCATAGTATAAAGAGGCGAAGAATAGCTCATATTCTATTCAAATCTCGCAATACAATATTAGAAACAATTATACTAAAAATATGTATAAATAATTACATACACGGAGCCCAATGGAATTTTATTAGTACTACTAATTAACGATGATTCATAATCTTTTTTGCATGTATTATGTATATCTTCAACATAGTCATCGACATGTACGTATGTCTCCTTGCCATCGGTTACTGATCTATAACATTTTACAGATAAATATGGAAACATATAAAACACATTTAAAGAAATTCTAACGTTTAAAAACTGAACCAACTTACATAGAACTACTTGATATATTTAACGCAGGAATTTCAAGACGAGGAGTACTCGTCATATTTGAATTAGTAAGAAAAATAATTATTCTATTAAGAATTTCATGATATTGCAATTTTAATTTTGATTTCAATTTGTTTAATTTAGTTATAAGCGATTGACTGCCAACATAATCGATTAAAGTCATACCGCATTGCGACTAAAATATAAATTTATGTTAAATATTTATTCAAAAGTAAGCATTTTTTTACATTATACCTTTAAAAGGTCCAGAATCGTTATTAAAACAATATCTTGATAATTTTCATTATCATACTGGAACCACTGTAACAAATAAAATAATAATTCTTTGCTTCTTGCCAGTTCATTATCAAAATTATATCCATATTTTAATTTTGATAGAAGTCCTATTAGATTTCGATCTCTAATTTCTTGAATAGGATGACCTGAAATATATTATATTAAATACATAATTTTAAAATTGTTAATATTTTGTGTCTAAGATTAAACTAAGCAAAGATACAACTGCCAATAACCATGCTTTTCCTACGAACCCTTCAACTTTATAAATTTCAACCTAGTTTTTAACAGGAAAATTTTTTCATAATTTATTTGTATTTTAAACTTAATATTTTTGTATTTTTCGAACAATAGAACTATCAATTTTAGATGTAGCTACTTTTAAAACAAAACAAATGTTATTATTAACTGATTAGATAGCGAAATCGGGTAAATATTTATGTATTTTTGAGCAAGCATACCTATTTTTTTGATGATCGAAGACGAAATGGAATTGTGAGACATAATAATTTTGACGGCTCGGACATAAACAATTCAAACTGTTGCGACGCGCCAACGCAACGGCCATAGCCAGCTGACTATAGGGTTGCCAGTTGTCATAAAACATTCTAAGCAAACATATATTTATTTATTATTATAAAAAACAACGGAAATTATTTTTAAAATTATTAAAGTATAATGCGCGACAACGTAATTTAAAAATAATCAAATTATTTTTTTTCCTAAACATCTTAAAAATTATACTAAAACACAAAATACAATGAATTAAACATTAAAAATACAATAAATTAAACACTAATTGTATTCATTTATCCATAAATATCTTTTTACAATAATTATTTAAGATGACATTTGCTACTGTTTTGTCGGTTATGGCCAAAATTGTATTTTAAAGAAACATCAACATCTGATTACTGCTGTCACTCTTGTGCCCTCTTTGTTTTGGAGTGTTTGTGTAAATGAATATTCATTATGAACAAATTTGATGTAATTTTAATAGTGTCTATTCATTTTTTATTTCCTCATACTGTTAAAATCCGTTAATATACTGGTGATATTTATTTTTAGATGAATGAACTAAGTCAAAGTGAAAAAAGTATATGGTCTTATTGGGAAGCGAAAACTCCTAGAGAAGTTGTACGAGAAGCTGCTTCAAAGGGCGCTTATATTAAATTAGCCCATCAGTATTTACAAATTAAAAATGGCTGGGACAGAAAAACAGCAGAGGAATGGTTTACTGCAGAGGTATTTGTGTTCAAATTCATTTAGATATATGTACAAATCTATAATAAAACAACACTTTTCGAAGCAAAATTGTTATTGGTGTCAATTAAGCGGAGTGTAGTTTTATTGAAAACCATTATAGAGAATTATAAAATTTATCTACAATGTATCGCCCCGTCTAATTATATAATATTGAAATGACTATATTAAATTATCTTTGCTTCACAATTGTACTTTGATCTAATGATTCATTTTCATTAAAATCTTTATGACGATAATAATGAGTCATGTTGACACTTTTATTTTTGTATCAGGTATACGCATGGGTGGTGCAATTACTTATACGCAAACAGTTTTTTAAAGCATCTCATGTTCTCGGTAAAATTAATGTTTCTCCACATAAACATATACTCAACATAGCCAAAGGATCTGTCGAATCCGAGGTCAGAGATTATATAATTGAACAATTAAAAAAAACCACTGATCTTCAGGCAGAATTGGGCGAAGAATGGACAAATTTCAATGATAATTGGAATCTTCTTAGACTGTTACAAAATTCATTTGATTTACATGGAATTCAAAAACAAAATAAAATATTTGGAAGTGGGAGCGAAAGGATTGTCTTATCGATGACTGGCGTAAAAGAATTAAATATAGAGAAAATTAATAATCTTAGTCCGGAATCAAAAAAAATATTTGCGTGTTATTTATTTATAGAGACTTTTGGTTTGTAAAATATTAACTTTGGTTATATGTTTTTTTTCGTATAGGGTCGTTAATATTATTGTTTATTTTTTAGACTTTTCAATTGTCAATTTTTTGGATCCGGAATATATTTGGAAAATCTTGCTTCAAAAAAATTTTGCCATTCTCCTTAGAAGATGGATTATATTATCAAATAATAAGGAAAAACATGTCTTAGGAGATAGTGATTTACGTGTGCTGAAATTAGATGCTCCATTGTTAGGATCACAAGAATTGTTGGACAAGGTAGACGAACTTTTATCGAAATGGCCAATAACAACATCCATGATTAATATTATATCGGAATACGACTGCTTTGATTTTACATCTATTTATGTATATGATACTCTATGTTCGTTTGGACATGTCGTTGATTCAGAGCAAAGTAATTTCAAATTAATCTTGAGCAGATTATCAAGAACACAAAATTTAAGTAACGTTGAAAGAATATTTTCAACTATAAAAACTATACATCATATTGATTTGAATGATATGATTGTTAAATATTGTATCAAGAATAATTTGTTTTATGCAATGATGGCTTGTGTCAATATTGATAATTTGAATTATGATATTGACGACATTATCAAATGCGGAACTAGTAATTGTTTAGATTTGTGGTTACTATTTAAACACTTCCAAAATTCGGATGATATGAGAAAAATTACATTTTCTATATACGAAACTTGTAAATATTTAACTGATGATCTCGCAGATTACTTCTCACAAAACTCTCCACTGATTATAGCTATGCTGTTGTTTGAAAATAGAAGTTTATTTGATATATTTATCGATGATCAAACGTTATTATTATATGATTACACAGTAAAATGGAATAAAGTATTACACAGTTCATGGCCACATCTCTATTCCGTTTACAACAGATGGAAAAATAATTCCATTAAGATTAATAATGATGTTACGGTTTATCAATTACTATCTGGATATAAAGGATTAGATATAGCCAAAATGTTTGAATTTCAACTTACTGAACAATTACGAGATAAATCTAGAGATTCAATAACTTCATCATCTGAAAGCATCAAAGAGAAATGCGATATTCCACATTTCTCTAATAAAGAATTTGTGCAAAAATATTCATATAAAAAGAAATTGAATTATTTTCATTATTTAAAACAAAATAGACCGTGTTTAGCTAGCTTAACTTTATTACCAGGAAATCATGGTTTTAGACCGGCGAATGTAAAAATTATACGGAATGCATGTAATCAAGCCCACGTATTAGCTATAAAAAATTGGGATAATAATATTATTACTGCATCGTGTATTTCATTCATAACCATGGTCGGATGCGATTCTACAAAGTGTCGCACTCACATCACATGTGCAAAGTTGATAGAATCGTATTTCGAAGAAAGTGAGAATATGTCTAAAGCAGATGCAACTGCTAAAGTAAACGACCTGATGGATACATTTTTGAACACATCAGATTTCTCTATCGATTTATTAGAATGGCTAATAAAAGCTATCGAGGCAAACACGGGTGTAAAAGACCAAACAAAATCTACGAGTGACTTTGGTCAGTTTATTAACGAATGGCAGACAGCAGTGAAATTTGCCTATTTTCATAACCTTCCTCTACCGGAAGCACCTCTGCGGAAATTTATCAGTGAAAATGAATGGCTATCGTTTTTACTGTTTGGCGATGTATTTAAATATCCAAAACAGATGATGGTAACTTTGTGTCGAGAATTTCAAAATCAATCTTTAGTGGAACATTTGTTGCAAGCTATCATACATAATGATGTGGCTCGTAAAGTAGATTTGCGTTCTAATAAATTGAACGCTAATGACCATAGAAGAATATCAAATGAGAAGACGATAGAAATGGTTGGTTTGTTTGTACATAAAAATATTTATGTACTTATTTTACTCTAAATTTTGTTTATGTATATATTTTAGCAATTAGAGAAATCGAAAATGGAAAATGTGAGTAACCTCATAATGAGTGATGATTTATGGGAAATAATGGCAAACTCTCATGGACCTGAAGATCCACCAGATGCGTTGATTAAAGCTTCCGCACTGTATCATTGTCCATTACTTGCTTTATTGGCAACATGTTATGAAGTAAGTTGTTATTTTACAAACATTTTTTTTCTAAAATATGAATTTTATTAGTAAAACTTTACCGACTGCACGTTTTTACAGTAATCATTCTTTTTTGTACAATTTATTTATATCTTTGTAATTTTATTATTGATTTACACCGTCTCTTTACAAATTTTGAAGTATTATATATTGTGGAACCAGTGTTATGGTTTGTAGGTGTCATGAATATTATTACGATAGTGTAAATTAACCGCGAATGGGCATATATTTTGTATTAGTCTCATTGATCCTCAGTCCCATTGTCACTCTCATTATTCACTGACATGTATCCTTAAGAGCCGTTCGAGATATGGCCACAATGTTTATATCGTCCTCATAGGCAAGAAGCTGCACTGATACGAATGGTGTCAGATGTTTCCACGCCCGAATCTCTTATTTCCTCTTCTAGTGCGATGTTGAGTAATAGTTACGCTAGGGGATCACCCTATTTTAGACCACAGTGTGTCTCAAATTAAACACGCACTTTGCATCTGACCTCCAAAATTTCAAGTCTTATATTTATCAACTTTTGATAGATATTGAGATTCCTCATCACTGCATATAGTTCAGGCCTGCAAACTCTGTTATAAGCGGATTTGAAATCGATTTCCCTTATATATTCGAAGCATAAGTAGAAGATAAAGAATGGAAAAAAATATAAAATGTTAAAAATAAAAAGGCGTCTGCAGTCGGTAATTGTTCATAAATAATTAAGCCTAATTTACAATTTAAATTATCGCTTTCAGCCGGATGCTGTTGACATATTTTGGGCACAATGGTTGATTACTAGTATGAAAAAGGAGGTTTCGGAAAAAATCTTGGAACCAAACTTCAAAGATGCTTCAGATTTATCACTAAATGATGAGCAGATCAAAATAATAATTGAAATTGCTATTGAAAATAATTACTATTATACTCTTCGTGAATCAATTGAAATTTTTTATAAAGTAAATATAAACATTTTTAAAATTATTTGATCATTTTTGAATATGTATAATGATAATTTTTTTTTATAGGATAGTCCCCTTTGTATTTTGTTAAATTTCTTCGTAAAGACTGTGAAAGACTTAGAATTCAATGCTGAGACTGTGGATTTATTGAAATCATTTCAAAACCAATGCAGGCGTAGCTTTCCTGTTAATAATAGAGAGGTCGCCAGAATATCAAAATTTATGAATATAAATTTTATTCGATATGTTACTGTCGATTTGATAATAAAAACATTATGCAACGGATTTGCTAGTGCTTGGTATCAAAAAGAATTTTTACGATGTCTCTGCGAAGTGGAGTTTTCCAAAGATTTCCCTGGTAAATATCAATTTTTATATTTATTAATATCGTTAATAATGTGAATGCTTATTTCAAAAATTGTTTTAGTCGATGGTCCTGATTTTTGGCAATTGTTTATGTATTTAAATATTTCGATGACATGTGGTATACAATTAAATTTAAATAAAATATGCCATGATAAGTCGAGTGATTCTCAAATGGACTATATAGATGAGTTAATAAAGAATAAGCTTTTTAATGAAGCTATGCATTTTGCAAATTTCGCCGAACTCTCCAGGGATAAGATTCTCATAGCTGAATGGAGTGATAAATACGCTGCAGTACACGATGATGTCAATTCTGATGATAATGATTTCATAATTTTGCAATTTTTAACAAAATGCAGTCACAATTTAAAAATGTATGAAGTTACACCAAAAACATCTATTGAATTTCTAAAAAAATATTGTGATGAATTTAATAATCCCGTAAATAAATTTTACATGTTACGAATTATACTCGGATGGTTCGAGAATTTGGATGAAAAAGATTTATACGTAAATGAGACATTGAGCAGAGATCTAATCGAACTTGAAATGTGGAATGCTTACTTAAGTTGTAGTAATATTTCAATTATTAAAATTCTTGATTTTGAAGCAACAAATAATTATGTGACCAATATTAAAGATATAAAAGAATTGTATACAGGCAGCAGTCAAGATGTACCCAAAATTTACTTTAAAAAGATATTATCTGAAATCAACGAAAAAGCAAATCTGTCTAATATGAAATTTATCGAAAATACTCTGAGTAATGATCAATCTGAGAAATGGAAAGTGGCCATTGTAAGTCTCGTTAATTCGGGATTAATTGTAGAAGCTTGGAGATTAAATAAAATATATAAAATATCACCAAACATTTCACTACAGACATTTGATCTACTTCTTGCTATAGAAACATGCTTACAAATTGCCGAAGGGATAACATCTCCATATGATTTACCAAGTAGTTTACGTTATTTGGTAGCAGCGTCGAACCGTCAGCGCTCATCGGGTAATTATGAAATTTTTATTTTTATTGAAAGAGTTGTATATAATTTATTTAATCTTTGTTATTTTTATATTAAGATTCCCAGTTATCAGATAGTAGTTTTGAAGAATTGGTACTGATTCCCGATAAAGCTGAAGAAGTTTGTGAAGATAATTCACCTCTAGCTGGTAGAAGAGATGCCGATGCACTTTCAATAATTGAAACTTTAGGAATTCGCACATGTTGCACTCTAATTAAACAGGTTTCAGACTATTTTAGAATAGCATTACAAATAGGATGGTCATATGAAAGAGTACTGAAATTTTCCGAGAATCCTTTGGATTTAATCAATCAATTAAGCGGTCGTGGAAGA
This sequence comes from Philopotamus ludificatus, assembly GCA_022495035.1. Taxonomy (NCBI): domain Eukaryota; kingdom Metazoa; phylum Arthropoda; class Insecta; order Trichoptera; family Philopotamidae; genus Philopotamus; species Philopotamus ludificatus. Next base: position 18,603 of record JAGXCT010036719.1, on the reverse strand, counting down.
ATGCATCTTTCTAAAATTGTTTTTAGAGCATTCGATTTATCACCAGCGCAGGTATAAATCGTAATGAAATTAAATGAACCATCAAAATGATTTTTTAAATTTATTTAATATATAAAATATTTCAGATAATGGGATATTTATGTTATGAAGTTATTCAAGCTGTAGTATCACCGCATTTAACGCGCACATCGGGATTTCGACAAAAAGAACATTTTCATTATACATTATGGGGTTATCCGTTAGAGTCTGATTTTGAAATGTTTTTAAATCTTCGTCCAGCGAACAATTCTATGTTAGGAAGGAAAATATTAGAATATTTGAGTGCATTTCGGAAATTTTATAAATGTCCTGGAACTCTAACAGTTATTGGTGTTGAGCCGAACTGCGATGCGCTTAGTGATAGTCAGCCAAATTCGGAGGGTTGTGATGATGGTCTAGGTGAGATCGATAGTATCAGTGAATACAATGATTACAGAACTGATACAAATCTACCGATTATCAGTACATCTCCAAATGTTATTGACAATCAATCTATAGCGTCTAGTGCGTCTACCACTAATAGTTATCCGAGAAAGAAAATAACCAAAAAAAATCAACAATTAGATGTAATATCGTGTATCAATATCCATGTACCATCTATTATTTACACCAATATAAAAATGCTGATGAAGAATACCAAATTATCTACCAAACAGGTAATTATTTACTATTTCATCTGTATTAAAAAACTACATGGATATATTAAATTAATTTAATACATGTGATAAATTTCAGATAAATGTGGTATCTATTGAGTTGTTAGTATTGGCGCACGATTGTTTTTCGTCGGTTTGTGATACAGAAGGAATTGCTATTGTATTGCGATCGGCTCAAACGCTCACATCGCATTTACTAGTGGCACGCTCTTGGAGGTTAATGGTTCGTTTATTAACAGGAATTGCTCGTTATACCGAAATGGCTTTTATTTTTCAAACGCTAAGGGATCACGATCAATTTGAATTTCTACTCGGTCAATTTGATTACATGTTGAGCAAATGCGACGACAAAATTAATAACTATAAACAAGGTATTTTATTTATTGTGTACAAGGTTTGATAAAAATTTAGAATTTTGTGGATGTGTCTAATTACCATAATTTTTTGTTATGTTGGTACACTTATCCATGGGATTATTTTGACATTGGTAGCCACGTTGGATGCTCACTATATTGTTGGCTCTCAAAAAGTGTTCGGAAATTTTTACTTAACCTTTTGGCTGTCAAGAGCTTATTTAATATTCTTTTGCTTCTTATACAGAATTGCCCGAGCTGTCGGCTCGGCATCATAAAATAATAAAAGTATGCTATACATTTTAAATAGTCTGTGTTGCGTATTAAAGAATTTATAGCATATTGCTTCAGTGGTATAGGTTTTGCACTTTGCATTTCAAATTAACCATTTTTCAATAGACATTCAAAGGAAAGGTTTAATTTGAAATTCAAAAGGGTTCATTTTAAATGCAAAGGGGTTAATTTTGGAAAATTTAATGATAGTTAATTATGTCAAAAAGTATTTGGACGATATTATTATCGATAAAATATTCATTTGTTATTTGTTATTTTAAAAAACATGAACATTTAAATTTAAACATAAAAATTTATTCCAAAAAATATAATCTACAACAAAAAAAAAGAAAGAAAAGAAGATTTTTTTAAATCTGAATACTCGGTAATGGGGATTTACTCATCCCAGATATAATAATTATATTAAAAAATGGGTACTTTCCTGTTATACGCACACTTATTAAAAAAAATAATGAATTAGAAAATAATTTCACTTGTTCACCACCACTATGTTTGGAGATCTACTGTCTCCAAATGAATTCTGTGAGATATGAATTTAAATGATGGCGAGCTGTTCCTTCCGTGTCGTTTATTCCGCCACTTGGCAGATCCCCACATGCGTTCGACGCTCACTGAAAATCCACTGTTGAGGAAGTACTCGGCCAGCATTGTTCTTCCTCTTGGTAAACAGGCTCTCGTCAATTTCGACTATTAGTCCATTGCCTCCGATCTTTTGTCGAGGGAGTTGATTGAGGTAATCCGAGCAAATCTCTCTCTGTAGACATAACATACCCGGTCTGGAAGTATTCTTCAGTCTTGTAAAAATGTAAAAGCTTCTTTTTCCCTAATCGGCAGAGTGAATAAGTTCATTGGTAAATTTGTGTATGCGATTGACAATTGTGGAAAACAAACAAAAATATTTTTATTTAAAATTCTTTTTTTTAATAAGTGTGCGTATAACAGGAAAGTACCAAAAAATGTGTCCCATCTAAAAAAAACATATTTTGTTTGTGCATGTGTACTTTTGTGCCTCCTTTAATAACAATGAGGTAATTCCAAACAACCACGACGGGGAAGAAATATTTGTCGAAACAAATGTCACACACTGTTTCAAAATTATAGAACACATTTTACTATATTATTTTTTATGTCAGAATCACGGAGATTCTGGCAAGTTTATCCAAAATATCGTGGCAGCCAAATGGTTAAACATTAGCGACAGAATCTCTAAACGGCGTTTAGCCTTTCGTCGGATGTCTTCGTTTATCAGATCTCTTCTTATTAATATGTTTATGTATTTTCACTACAAAGTGCATTTAATTTTATTTTAAGGGCTTTTGGAGTATCTCAGGATACATTGTCCGGGAGATACAGAACTATATTGCATGGTTGCCCTGCATTTCAATATGCATTCTGAAGTAGGCGATGTAAAAAAGAAACAAGCAAATGATCTTATAACGGCCGTGCGTCAAATGGCACTCGATTCTATGAAAGTTATAAAAAAACGACCTAGAGAAAAACATGAATGGATCATATTAGCTAATAATGACAGTTCACTATTACTGTTAGAAGGTGCGCTGACTCATTGCATCGATGCGGCTGAATTGTATGCGAAAGGCGAATGTTTAGGGGCAGCCCGAGAATTGGCAGCCTTAGCTCAGTTAATAGCTTTACAAATATCGTTAATTAGAAAACCTCCAACAAAATGTTTATTTAATTTAAGCAAAGAGGAAGCGATTGCTGCAATAGACACTTATTTGAGGTATATTATTTTAATAATATTTTTATTTATCAATTTTATAACAAACTAATTATTTTTATAGTTTTATGGAAGGATTAGTGTTCGCCGAGGCGAATGATGCTACTTCTGGTGGATGGGTAGCCGAGTGGAAGGAGATTGTATACCAAAGAGTCATACGAGGTGACGATCTTACGTATGTTAAAGATATTATATCAAATCGACCTGATATTGCTTATTACATTATTCAGAGGTAAATTTGAGATATGTTTATTAAAATTTACGAATTATTTATTTTTGAAAAATATTAATTATTTCACAGATATGATACGGTTAAAAAAAGTTATGAAGTTCCTGAGAATAAACAAATTGCCGAATTACGATCTATTTTCAAATGATATTTTATTGTTGAAGCAGGAAGAAATTTTATTATATTAACATACACTGTTGCATTATGGTTGTTTAAATGTGCCACATTAATGTTTTTATTATGATTTTGCCAGATTTATTGTACATATGCTGCATGCTTTATTAACGTATTTTTTTCAAAATTTGTAAATTATACCCTACTAGTATAGTATAACCTACTAATCGATTATAAATTGCAATAACCAGTATTTTTATCAAATACCTATAAATTAATTCTCAAGTTTTTTCTGGTATTAAAATACTCCAAATACTTCCATTAATATCGTTAAGATTTTCTTTAAATACTAAATATGTATATATTCTAAAAGATCTTAATATTTTATTTATCTATACCAATATATTTCTTAATAATAAACTAAATAAATATTGTGATTTTTATATTGAGAATTATTAGCTTTACCTTAGTACCCCCAGGGTTAATAGGTTCTTGTATATTTAAATGAAATGTGATATACCAAAATTATTTCATTATTATTTAATTATATATTTTTATATTAAATATTGGCTTTATACTAATAAATTAGTTATTGTATTATTTTTTTACTATAAAAATTAATTACTGGACTGTGGTGAACATCTTCTATATCATATTCAAGATGTTCACCCCATCACAACTCGGCCACACTTCAAGCGGCAGAGTTCCTTTCTCCGGCAATACGTCTGAATGTTCAAATGGTTAAGAGACGTGTTTCATTTAAACATATTATGTAAAGTGATGTGGCGGTCCCCACTTGAAAATCCCTGGATAGGTGGATAACTAATGTTAATATTTCCTTTATCGGCCTGGATAAAGGAAAGGAAATTTAAATTTAAAGGAAATTTAATTTTTTATGACATTTCTCAAGAAAATATTTCAAGATATTGATGAAGATTTCATCAATATCTTGACTTGATTTCCTTAGATCTCACTGTGGGGAGAGCTAGACTAAAATAAGAGAAAATATTGAAATTTATCATTGGTGTTAATTTATCATTGGTGTAATTGTTTAAAGTTTTACCGATCCTTGAAAATATTACTCTGTCCCTTAAGATTCTGCGTCAACTTCATTCTGATGTATTATGACAATATGATTTATTTTACATGGTAGATCTGGAAAATGAACATAACTTGAATTATCGAGTATATTTGCTATCTTATTTATTAAGAAGCTTATTAGATCATTTTACAAAAAATATTTACTTTTAGTAGATATCGTCGACATAATCGAAATATCAGCGGTGGCACACTGTTGATTTAGTACAAAAAATGGGGCCTACGTGCTGCTGTGCCTGGGTGGACGATGAAAGCCTTACTTCTGACCTGTAATCACGTAATACCCGTACCGCAATCACAGTATGTAGTCTCTGTTCGGCCGGTTTTTTGTATTTTGTGATTTTTATGTGTATCTGGTAACTAAGACCATCGTTAAATTGTTGTGGGTATTTTTTTTGTTGTTAATTAAGGATTTGAGAGGAAGAATAGGATAGAGGGTTGTGAAAGGTAATGTGACTGTACTTTAAGGTCTACAGCCGAACCCCCCCCAAGCAGTTCCGGACCCCACAATGAATTATAGTAAATTGTTGTATATATATTAAATTTATGATGTAATGTACAAATATTATTATGTGAGCTAATTAATTTTAACACAACTAAAATAATTGCAAATACATCTGAATTTAATATGTAATATTTTTATTATATCTAAAATCATGTATTTCGTAGAGAAAAAACCTCATTGCCATGTATAAAGAATTCAAGTAGAAAAAATATAAAAAAAAGTTAAGTTTACATGTGCTGACATCTTACGAATATATTGGTTAACACTTTAATTATTGAATAATTTTTATTATTTATTGAAAAAATCATGTTAAAAGAAAAACTAAAAAATAATGATGTATGATTAATACTGTAAATTCCTTTTTTAAAAATTTATAAAAATCATAAGAAATTTTTATTACGAGATATATGATGGCAATACATATTATTTTTTATCAGAAAGCGATGGGAAAATGAAATTTTCTTTTTAATTCGTATTGAAAGTTTATTGTGTATATAAAAACATATTTAAATATTTGTCTGAGGCATGTCGGGTTTGGTAACATTAAATGTTTAGGTACAATATTGGAAATATTATGTACTCTACAAACATCACAATGAATTATTTGACCCTTTGTTTATAAAATATTGTAAATCATATATTTCAATTAATACTTATAACAAATAATATATGTTTTAATTTAAAACACTGTCACATATGGAATATTTAATGGCATAGATTCATTATAGATTTTTTAATTAACTAACGACTATTATTTATAGTGAGTTTGATCAAATCGGATCCTATTAAACGGGGAAATATATTTATTAAAATATTACTCACTATTTGGCCAAAATGGTATAAACAAGTTTAATAATTCATACATAAATTATTCTATATTCAAAATGAAAGATTCATCTATATGGTTTTTATGTAATGATATAATTTTAAGATTCAATTGTCATGGATTCATTAAATAATTAAAAATAGTTACAGTCATAAATGTAAAATTAAGTTGATCTTTAAATACAATAACATATAGTTTATTCATTATTAGCTTTTCCTAAATTCTGTAAAAATGCCACTTTACTAATACAAAAAAAAAACAGAGGGAATACTAAGTTTAGTACTATGTATAATATACCGAATTAGATTATCAAGAGTCGAATGCGAGAAATATTTTCTGTTTTATCTTACACTTATATGTGTATGATCGTACATACTCATAAATAATTAACCTAGATAAATCTCTTATAATTTAAATGGACGGATTAATTTTCACTTAATCATTTATACCCGCTAATCATGCAGAACCACTCTAATCCTATTTACAATATATTAAAGAACTTCACAACACTTATAATATCGACTCGCATACTTAATACTCCTAAAAAATTGTATATTTAGAAATCACAGCTTTATTTTTGAGCTATTAAATACATGATAATTTCATCGAAAACACTTATGTATATTGGTGCTAGTCAGTAGGAACATATCCAAAACAAAGGGATGTATACGGAATGTAAATTAATTCATATATGTGTAATTTGGTACATTTGTCTTTCTTTCATTATCGTGTCCATTGTTTTGTACACATTGAATGGAAAGTGGTCTAATAACATTCTCGGCATGACTTGAAATTCTACAAAGTCCTCCGCACACGCCCATCTCATTTCAAATGTTGGTTCCTGAATTTTTACTTTTCTAAAATAAATGACAAACGAATAAATAAATAAATTGGAAACCAAATAAAATAATAAAGCATTAAATATACAAACTTTTCTATTCCTATTCGTTTTCTTCTAGCTATGTGTAAAATTCTTCCGGGAGTATATAGTCTTACTTTTGAAAATCGTCGTATAAATACATCTTTAGATAATACTGTGGTTTCCTAAAATATTTATAATTATTAATATGATATTTTGTAAAATACTGTGTAGCAATAAATGAATATAACGTACATTGGGCAATTGAATTGTATTAATAAGTAGTTGATCTTGACTATTTTCACCGGTGTGATTTTCTAAATCTTCAGGATCTCTCCAAGTGGATTCAAGATCTCTAGTCGGTACACCAAATAATGCATAACCAAACCCGTTTAACATTATTCGATACTGAAAATAAATTAAATGACATTATTTTTAGCAAATACACTTTACCCTTGTATAAAACACAGGTTTAACTACTTTACACTCGGTTTCTTTTCAAAGGAATCGATTATTTTTATTGATTTTTTTTCGATCGCTATCCGTGTACAAGTAACATCGCATAAATCAGTAGAATATGTGAACGCATCCCAGGTTTTTTTTACATGAAGATATCAAAGTTAAGCGAGGGTGGACATAACGCCAAGTGATCGCGCACAATCTAACGCCAAAGAAGATTTGCGCTCACCAGTGAGCGCGCGAGTGTAAAGTGGTTAAACAACACGGTTGATAATAATTGACATTTTTTTGTACAACACCCTTTATATAACACGATATAAAAAAAATCGTCATTAATAAGTAAGAAAAATACTGCGCAAACCCGCCCAGTAATAATAGAAGAGATGGAAAGGGCTCTTATGATATGGATAGCAGTCTGCAATGTCAAAAATATACCTATAGACTGAAACATTATTCAAAAGGGGGCACTATAAATTTATGATAATTTAAAAAGAACTGAACAATCGTCATCTGAAGATCAACTATCACAATTTTCCTGCTAGTAGATAATGGTTTTATAATTTTAAGGAGCGATTCTCACTACATAATATAAAAATTCAAGGAGAAATTGCGTTGGCCGACATAGAATCTTCCAAAGAATTCGCCGAAATTATAAACACAACCAATCTCAAAAAAGAGTCGAACATATAGAATTGTTAGTGATAGCGATGATGAATGAATGATATATAAGTTATTCAAGTTTTTTCAATAAATATGTAAATGTATATTTTGTCGATTGCTTAATAATAAAAAAAAGATATTAACAAACTTTGATATTTTTTGAAACACAAAGACAATTTTTTATGAACTTCAAATCTCGTATAACGCGGATTTGAATTACACAACGTTTTTGTGGTGCCATATGACAGTGTTATACAAGGCCAAGGTGTACATACATATAATTGAAATATTAATTACCTTTGGTAGTTTTGTGGCGTGTATAGTTTGCATTATTTTAGTTCTAAGATTTTCTGCGCTCTCGACACTGAGCCGCATAACTAAATCATCACCTAGTCCGACCGAGAATACGAAATTTTCAGTGCAACGTGCTGCTTCTCGACTAAGTACGCCGGCTAAAAAATATGATTAATTATTTCATAGATATAGAAGAATAAATATGTCAAATATAAAAATATACCTGGGGTAGAAAACGCATAAACTTTTAAATTAGGATATTTCGGTCGGAGTTTTAATGCTACCAAAATAGCTACACCTGCACCTAAACTGTGTCCTAAAATAAATAAACGATCAAGATCAAAACTTATTGATAGTAAATAATGACATTTTCAATTTAGCGGTGTTTTACCAGTTATCACAAGTCTGTAATGGGGATATTGATAAAACGCTCTTTCTAACATAGAGTTTAACTTTTGTGTTAATTTTTGAGCACCCATTGCCATTCCTTTGTGCGCAGACGTGTCCGGTGGTAAGCCATGTGCTTCGAAGCGTTCAGAACCTGCTGTCAGATCGGTGAAGATGTCTCGTAATGACATTGAACCTCGAACAGCTACTACAACGCTTTCTGTTTTATGATCTGCGATAACGCAAAACGGCAACTAAAACAATATATGAATAAATATAGCTATAATATTAAATTAAAATAAAAAAAAAACATAATTTAAATAATTACTTCAAAAACATGGTTTTTAAACGATGCGAAAAGTATGTCTTTAGACGGTAATTCCGATATAAATCTTCAAACCGGCTAAATTACACATACAGCAGTTATCATCAGTCACCACTCTAGATTTGGGTCTGAAAATTTAATAATATAAATATTGCGAAATTCTATATTTTAAAATCTTATAATAAAAAATTTATATACCGCCAACAACCACAGCATGTAACATAACGTATAATTTTGCATAATCCAGTGAGACAGTTAGTGAATATCACATACGGCCAACCATACGTTGATGTTGACAATTTTAAAAAGTGTAATGCATCATGTAAATTCATCCATGAAGGTGCTTCAGAAAATATTTTGTTGGTATCTGCAAATAAAACTTTCGATATTAATCTTTTCTCGTTAATCCAGAAAGTGATTATCATAATTAATCAGCGTCAATTAGATGTTAATGGTTGCTAAGCATCGAGTGGTATCTTAGATCAGTCATGGTTGACTACTTATAGTTTTATTATTATTATTTAAATGGCCTTCTAACCCTAGGCGGGTGTTAACACCTGGAGGATACTTCACGACCTCCAACAGAGACGCGTCCAACTTAACCCTGAGACCAGAACTGCACTGGTTGTATTTCAGGTTATCTAGGCTCTTGGATTATGGGGTCAGGTCGTCAGCCATAAGGCCGGGAGTCGAGCTGTCAACGTGCGAATTGTAACAATAATAATCTAACGTGGTTATGGCCAAGTCGTATATACTTTACTGTCTGATCGGATTCTACAGGCACCTCTGATAGTACATCCGTCACCGAATCAGCACGGAAAGCGGCATGTGCTCCTAATAGTTCCGTAGAATCTATGAAATCATGATTATACCCAATCGCGATCTCTACCACGTCTAATACCGACATGCAACAACACTCGACTCATAACTAAAATATATTATACCCTGAAAGTTAGCTTATCTAGTGCTATCTGAACTCATTTGCGGTAAACTATACAATCATTGTACAATGATTGTTGAAGCTATAAGTCATAAGGCTGGTTAAGCCAGGAGAGAATGTGAGGCTAATAACTTCATAGACCTTAAAACATCTTAATAAAAAATGAATAAATATTTAATCACCAGTTGAATAAATTGGTTCTTCTTCATTTATCATTTGTATTCTTCTCATTTCTCTAGTTTCCCTTTTCTGTCTTACTCTTAATAAAATACACCCTGCCATAATATCAGAAGGAACTAAATCAGTACTGCGGAAAATTGCACTCAACAAAGCTAAAAAAAAACAAACTTAGTAGAATAAATGTAAAATAAATTCTGGATGTGTTATTAATTTTTTTAATACCTGCGACCTGTTGAAATGCTTCATCACCAAATTCATCCTTTTTCAGACAACAACACGCCCATCGAAAACGACGCGACCACAAACCGGTGACCTTTTTGTGATGCCGAGATTGACTCGGCGTGTCCAAACTTTCACCATATTTTACAGACCCCAAGGGATCAAAAACAATAAATAGACCAAAAATTGTTAACGCAAATAATACCCAATTAAATACTACGATTCCTGAAAATAATCAAATCATTAAATGTAAACATCGTCAATACTAATAGTATATATGATAAAATATAAATACATTCAACTCTTTTTTTACACGGTACAAAATATTATTAATACATATGTATTTTAATCAACGATACACGAATTTGTTAGAATCTGATGAAGTTTTATGTTTGTTATTACTGTCCTATGTTGTGTGAATTTCTTATTATTGAGAAATCTGCTATCCATTTTTATATTTTTTGTTTCACAAGTTGTTCTTTTTTGTCTTACAAATCTGCAATTTCCATTGGAGAATTAATGCTTGTTCTAGGTTGAGATCAAAAGTGATGAAATGCTGTTTCATTCTTTGCAAATTGCAAACCCTCTTCAATTAGAGCAGCTGTTTGTTGATAAATTTCATCATTTTGTTTACCTTTTTACTCATTGGTAAATTGCTATTGTGTCCAAATTAGGTCCTTTTGTGCCAATGAACACTGAGACATAACAACGTGCAAAATTTTTTGTAAAAATATAATATTTGTTTTTTTAAGTGGACCGTATAAAAATGAGTCGAGTGTATTTGACTAGTTTTAATATAATTTACCTTGAATGACTATCTTTGAGAATTCATCATCTGGCGAACACGGAATAATTTTGCAAAATATCCATATCGTTCCGATAACGTTTAATAATATTTCTGGCAGTATAAAAGCTACTCTGATATAAAAATAAAATATCGTTAATATCGTTGGTAATAAAAATATTAAAAAAACTTTTTTCATACATACTTGACAGTCAAGAGGGGTGCTACAAATTTTCTGGAGTCGGTGTCTGTTATTGTGCCTCTTGACGAATGACATGCAAGAGCACCTAACAGCACCAATAGCACACCCTGTAATACTAGAAGGCCGCCGAGATAGGCCCTTACATAGATTCCTCCCTCGCACAAAGCAGTGGCCGGCAACACTATTTCGCATGCTAGAGCCGTTAATACAAGCCTAACATAATAAACACATTAATAAAACATAATTGATTTATATCAGTAAACATAATATTCGATAATTACCATATGAAACGAAAAAGAAACTCAAATATACTCGGAAAGACGAGATCGTCAGATGCTGCCAGCCATTTCCTTCCTAGCAGCCGAAGTGCGGGCATTCTAAAATAAGATCATTTCAAAAGCATTAGACAAATAGCCATTTATATATAAAAATAATTGATAAAGTGAATGTGAGCTAATGGCAGCCGCGCTTAATTATATAAGCTAAATTATACGGTACGATTGTGATTTCCATTTATATTAGTAATTCAATATTTTCCCACACGTTATGCATGTCATGACCAAATTTCTGTAAGCATAATTACATCAACAGCAGTAATTGTTGTTGTGGCACTCAATGATTATACCTGCGGATAATTACAATGGTATTCTATATTCATTGTGACCGATGGGATGACAAATGGATATTGCATGTTAGTATCACGCCACGTACGTGCAAAATAATATTTTTGTATGCAAAAAAAAAACATAGTCGTAATGCAGGATCAATGATAATCATTAATTTTCTTATTGAACATGACACGAAGCCGTCGAATACATAAATATGAATTTTATTGAATGTAAATACATGTCATTAATATTAACAATTTAAAAAGTATACATATCTATAGAATTTTGCAGTAATCAACAGTAGATAAAATGTTTTTTTTCCTATTTTTTATATAATAAATAATGTAATATAGTAATGATATGATTGCTATTATACAAAAAACAATGTATAAAAATTATAATAAAAAATTAAACGTCGTCCATTGTCTAATAAAATGCATAAAAACCATTCTAATGAATACGATATTGTATTTCATCTATTATAATAATATATCATAAATCATATCAGTAGCGGATTTGGTCCTTGAGAGGCCCCAGGTGCAATTAATTTTGAGGCCCTTCCCCTCAAAATATTTTCATTACTACACAATATAATATGCATTCTAGGCGCACGTTTATTACTCAATTTGCAATGTTTTAGATACCTAATTAATTTCACATCAATTTATGTAAAAAGACAAACAAAATTAAACTTTTCAATTCTTATAGCTTCTTCGCTTTCTACGTTTTTTATTAGCTTCTCGACGATCGATATTAACGATATGTCGATGTTACTAATATTTATTATTTTTAGAAAAAATCAGAGGCCCCCTGCAGGGCTGTATGCCAAGGGCCCCAATGCCTAGCATCGTTTTGCCTTAAGGTAGTTACGCGCCTGAATCTATGAATCATTTTCTGCGGACCAGTCTGTGCATATGGTTCGAAACATGACCATTAGGGTAGCCAACTGAAAAACATGCCATATCTCGCATTATTCTTTTGTCAATTTAATTTAGGGAATACTGCTAAATTATTAATTATATTTATTTTATATTTATATTCATGTTATATTTTTTATTAGATATTATTTTTTATTATTAGATTCACATTGGAAGTAAGATAAAAAAAGAGACTGGTGTGTATCTTTGATATTCTTTATAGATGTCACTAGTTACATTAATAATTTTATTTTAGCTTTTTATTATCATTTATTATTTAATTAGCTAATTATTGTTTAATTTAATAAATAATAATTAGCCTATATTCAAATAAACAATCTTATATAACATAAAAAAATATGTCTATATCCTGGTCTTTTTTACAGAAACACGTGTCATATTATCTTGATTTTCTCAAGAAATTAAAATAATGATACATTCTGTTGGACAACGGATAGCAGTATTTTTCTATAGGAGCTCAAGGTCAAGGGCAATTTTAGAAAAAAGTTTCTCGTTGGCTATGTGTCTATATAATGAGTTACATACACGTGTCGACGGGTCGCTTGTCCATGATTAAAATTTCGAAAGAACTGGAAATTTATTATTTATGAGTATGAGAGCTTGCTTAGCCAAGTTGAATCGATGTACATGTTTGTGAATACATAGCATATTTTTAACATAACATATCTTTCGATATAGGTTTAAAATCTAATATATGGTATCGTTTTGATCATTAATGTGTTCAAATATTTTTTGGAGCCATTATTTAAGCTATGAATAACAATAAGTTGGAATATATCAGTTCAATAGTTGCCGGCTACAAGAGGACCATTCATAAAAATTAAATCCATTTACAGTCATGAATATTTATCAATCTAAAGTTCACTGAACGATGGTATCTGAGGTCAAATCTCACTGGCCGTACATATAAATCACAATTGTTTAGCCACATAACTGTCCGATTGATCTTAATTATTAGATAACTTATACTTTAATTTATTCAATCACAGCCAATTTGATGAGTCCATTTCGAGTCTGATCAAGTGCACCGTTTTGACGCATAGCACTGAAAAGGAACTTACGGTTCTAAGAAGCCAAATTTTACAAAGCAGATAAAAATTAATTGGAAACGAAGCTATTTATAAATAAAATAGTTGTGTTTTATGTAAGGCATTTAGTACTGACCTAGTCAACACGTTGAACATTTTTCTATGAAATATTTCACTTTCACTTTGGCAAATAACTTAAGAGAATGCATGCGAAATGTATGCATCATACAACTTATTATGTATGTATGTATTAATATGTACATATGTGAATAAGTAATGCTAATCGATTTTATTAAAAAAAAACCTTTTTGAGTAATATAAAGTAAACCGAAAAGTAATGGTATTTTTTTGGTTGTGTCGTTTTTACATTTGTTTGTCACAGACTACCGTCGAACAAACAGGTAAAATTTGATAAAAATTGATTTTATCTTTTTTATACTTAGTGAAAATGTCAAGGCTAGAAATTGAGGAAACCCATTTACGATTTTTCATGCTATTTTTATTCGAAATGTGATTTCAGGTAAAATAAGCTACCGAGTACAACTTCGAAATTTATGGAGTCTTAAAATTTAAAAAATGTCATAGATAGCTAACAAAATTTAAAAGTGGTAATAGAGAATTAAACGATAAAATAAAATCATAAAATCGGTTAGGCTTCTATAACATGATGATACCGTTTTAAATTCGTTGATGAAATCCGACTCTCAAAATTGTCACGATCACGACTGTCTCTGGTCAAAAATACAAGATTATTTTAAATGGATTGGTAAAAAAATAGACAAGAAATATGACCCCCCCCCCGCACTCCGCTATCGGCCCGTATCCATCAAATACACAACGACAAATATTATTACTCTTTGTGTATTTCCAAATAAATGTATGTTATGTATAACATATAATAATCTTTTATTTGACAGTCAATATTAAAATAATTAATGTGTATTAATAAGAAAAAATCGACATTATTGGTAGGGTGAATTGACACGTTCTTTCGATATTTTGAGTGTAAGCAAAATATATTATAGCCCTTATTTCTGAATAAATATGCTTGCCTATGAAAAATACTATCGATAAATAACAAGTAATGAATCGGCGCAAAATATGCTTTCCGATCCATTTCTTTTAGCTTTGAAATATATCTGATTTCGCAAAAATATTCCAAATGTTTGCATTTTACTTAAATTCTTAAAAGAAAGCATTATGAAATTTCGGCTTGTGGATCGGTTTAACGGAAAATTGAGAAAAATAGACTAGTATTTTGCTCATTTCCCAACTTTTCTTAATTAGACGCACTTGAAACGCTAGTTATGTAAATCTAAGTACAGTCAACCATCCTATAGCGCGCAGATAGAGACCACGCTATAAAAACTCGCCTTATAGAATATTTGTTTTTTTTAATTGTATTTTGTAAATTGAACGAAATCAATACAACTTTATTATATTTTTAGTTGTTCAGTTGAATTTTGTTGTCAACCAAAGGGCATTGGCCCTTATTTTGCACGGCAATATATTGTATATTTATAAAATATGTAATTTGATTGTGAAAATATAGGAGGGTTGACTGCAATTAAAAGTTGCAAATGTTTTAATTCAATAAATTATAATACAACCAATAAGGTGTTTATTTTACGTACCTAATGAAGCCAGTCTCCAGATAATACTGAAAAATAATACTGGACCGCTCTCCGAAAAAAAATGAATATGACTGTTCTAACCTACCAATAATACCCGTCATAGCTTAGAGGTAATTACAATCAAATTATGATTGTTAAAGTTAATTGCCAATAAGCGCAGATAGTATTCAGATGGAAGTGACTATCTGAATATTCCTGAGTGACGCTGGTCAAATAGAGGGGTGGGATGAAGACTGGACTGACCTTCTGGCCTCAAGCAATGGCTTATGTTAAGTGGCAGCAGCGCCTTCAGTATAAAAAAACCCTAATTCTCAGGGAAAGTAGTGAAGGCAACGGGAAGTTCCATTGTAATCTATATATTCCTGATAAGTCCATGTCCATGGTCCCATAAGTGGAATCATGCACATGGTCACGATCCTCAGAAATGAGGGAAAGTGGATTAATATCTTATATATAAAAAAAAAATATATATATAATAATATGTAATCGCTTCACGACTCAAAAAAAAAACCTACCAATATTTGTGTTAGGAACTATTATTATTGTATAATTATCCCGTAATTTTTTAACGCGTATATATCCGAGCAATACATTATTCATTATATAATTTAATTGGGATTTATATTTTTTGCAACGAACTATCACTGATGAGAGAAACGAATATAGATAGATTATTAGAGAAAAAAATATATACATAATCGGAATGATAAAATTTTAAAACCGGTAGTTTGTATGTATTTTAAAAATATTGGCAAAAAAATAAATTATTCAAATAACATATTGACTGTGAGATGAATATATGTATATAAAAAAGCTTTAATGACATTTGGCGATCATTAAGTTTGGCCATTAGAGCCATGATTGGAAATGATATTTATTTTTTTATTTTTTTTTTCAGCACGTCACAAATAATTCTATATATTATTATTTAAAAATATACTCATATAGAAACGATTTATTAAAATTATTCTTTCTATACAAAACATCGTTAGAAATAATTATTTAAATTTATAAATCGGTGATTTAAAATTTTCGAAAAGAATACAAATGATATAAATTAGGATTCGAGAGAAAATTAATGAATTTAACATAATAATATAAAGTTAAACAGATATTCTGTAAAGTTCAAAGTCTTACTAGTACTAGGTAAAGTTAATTCATAATGTTATCAGCGGATTATCAGTAATATTTTAATACCAGGAGTTTGGCCATAACAAATATAATAACGGCATGTGATCTCAACTTATGATTAATGTAAGAATAAAATATATAGTAAAAAAAATTGCGACATCAAATTATCAGTAATAAACCGACAAAAAAAATCTTTGTTACCAACGAAACTAGCATCCATGTGGTCTGAATGTTATATACATATTATATAATTTTTTTTGGTGTTAGTAGGTCATCTCTATTAATATTGATATGCAAAATTTTATATAACATTATTAATATTTGCTACAATTTATTTATTTTTTAATATAAAAAAAATACATTACGCGAAGTATAAGTATATACGTATAACGAGGGAAAATACATAGTCGTTCAATGAAAAGTTATTTAAAAATCGGTTGCAAAATTTGGTTAAATTAAAACTTGTCCAAATTTATTCGTTAACGTCAACCGGTTAAATCGTCAGATTACATTTTCCCGACTTTGCATTCATACATGAATATTATTTAGCAACAATTTTGCACACATGACGCAACATTACGTTTTACTGATTGCACACGTATATAATAAGTATTTCGCGAACCGGATGATCATCACATATAGAAAGTGATCTGAAATTTTGCACAAGATGATCATTGTAATCGTCGACGGTCGACTTTTGTGTGCGGATTTTATATTATCCGATCTCTATACGTGTGCACGTATAAACACACAAAATTGTTATGTAGTCCAATGTTAAATAGAAAGTTGAATGCGAGAAGAAGCTATAAATTTATTTCACGTCTGACACGCACGACATAGACCCAGAAAGTTATGACTATACAACTCCTGTAATTACTATCGCATACAAACAAATCTCATAACATACTCCATAGTTTTTATTATCACGTAATAAAGCGAACAAATCAAATAGGACATTCCGTAACACTTGATTGTGATTTTTTTCAATAGGTGAACTTTGTAACTTCATATTCGGCGATTAAATCGGAAACGAGGTTAATTTTTTTCCAATGAGCAATGCAATTTCCCAATTGCAAATGCATCGATTAAAATCGTCGATTTAGCACAATTGTGCAGAGCGAATATCATTGCGAAATATATCGACACACTACATAACAGATATTATTTTCTATTTGGCTCACTCATCCGGGTACAATGTCAAACAAAATTTGTGATAAATTTAATATACAATACATATATTTTATATAATTCGCAATACATTGTCAAATCATTTCATTTTATTTAAAAAATCACGAATATTAAACATTTCTTATGTACATGCTATACTATAAGATAAATATATAGTGTAAAGACAAATATTAAAAGAGAAACTCCGCAAATTTACGAACGAATATAATATTTTTGAAACAAAATAATTGGTAAAAAATATATTTTAGTTTAAAAATAATAAATTTAAGTATATTAAACATACAGTATATTAGGAATTATCCGGGTAACGGGCGAGTAGGGGCACGGATAATTATTTATTCATTTTTATTTATTAAAAAAAAACTATTTCTAAAAGCTATTTTATTATTTTAGAATAGGAATTTGGGATTGTATCGAGTCAGTAAAATAGTAGATTTTGTATATAGATTTAGATTTATATAGTTTTTCTTTATTTTTTCAATAAAGGTTATTATACCCATATGATTAATCGGAGAGCTGCAGCGCGGTAAAATATTGATTTCCAACTTTACCCTAATCTCTCCGCTCTCAAAATTCCTTACTCTCCAATGTTCAAAATTTGTCATGACGCGAAAAAGGATCAATAGATCGCGGCTTGCTTTAAAATGTTGTAAATATGCACATTATGTAAAATGTCAACAAGTGTCAGTACTGTGTTGTGGCTAATACGATTGATAATTTATACTTCTTTATTTGCATCTCCATTCTTTTTCCGGAAAACAGGAGTCGTATTCTAACTACTTAATATTTTCAAAGTCTTATATATTTTCCATTAGTTCACATATTACACTTGTTTTGCACTCGTTAGAATTAAAACAAATTGTTTTAAAATTTAGTTATACGATCGAACTAGTGTTACTGACTTTCTTTTGTACC
>JAGXCT010036718.1:58315-85621 GCA_022495035.1 Philopotamus ludificatus | reverse complement strand
AACGCGGTTTTTCGTGGAACGTATCTACCGCGTTAATCGAGGGACAGGTGTATATGTGTGAAAAGGTCAAGATTAAAGATATATATTTATTGGATATCTGACAACCACTCTAATTAGAAGCCAATGACAAATTTATAAAAAATGGAAGTGGGAAAATTAGTGATACATATTTTTTTATTAAGAGAAATGATTTAATTAATATCGTTTGGGTCAATACATCAAGTCTGCAGAATTTAAAGAAATAAATATTATATGCTATCATTTCTTTTTATTAAGTAAAGCAAAAAGTAGGTAATTTTTTACAATAAAGCCGGCGAATGTCGGCGAATTATCAATTAAGATCGGTATAACCTGTTCTACTGCTTAATGGGCGTCCCAATGGGGTATATTTGGGGACCCCAAGTTTTTGATCTTTCTCGATAAACTAAAAAAAGAGTTAATCCATCGCGGTTAATGTCATTTTAAAAGCTGCCTTAGGTTTTTTCGGTTTTGCACTTTTATTTTTTTAGGGCGCTGTTTTTATTAGATAATTGATTTAAAAGCAAATAAAGCTGCCGTAACCATCTGCGATATTTATGGTGGCATCTTGAATCTTCGACACATGATACGCTTAAAATAATCAAAGAATTGTCCAAAGACATTCTTCATAATCAAAAGTAAAGAATATTAAAGTAAAAAAAAATGGACAAGGATTTTAACAACGAAGATTTTATTATCCCTGCAGTCTAGATATGAAACCGATCTGTTACTTAGATGGGTTGTTTGTAAGGATGTAAAAGGGGTCTTCTACAATAATCTAAGGTAAAAAAAAACAATGACTATCATCAAAGACTACCCTTGGGGCATTATTGACGGGAAATGGTTCTTCATTGTATTTGGTGGATGTCTTGTGGAATTCTCTAAGAATTATTAGACCAAATTGAGACTGTTGCAGCAGAGATGTGTTAATAATTAATAGAATTAAAGATTACTGCTTAAAAATAATCAGTTTTAGGTAATAATAATCAATTATAAATATTCTAGCATGATTGTGCAAGACCATACGTAGCAAGAATTACGCAGGACAAAATAAGAGAACTTCAATTTGTCTAAATATAATACGTGATACTATAATATAATACGTAAAACTATATATTTTTTAGCATTAGTGTAAAAATATTATTAGCATAGCAAACTTTAAATAAGATATTTTTTTACAACTCGATGTAAAATTATATTTGCATATTTAAGCGAATTGATTATGATAACAGATATATTTTCAATAAATTTCAATGAAAATACAAAAATGTTTTTATATGATAATGTGAATATTGCAAAAACCAAACCGGCTGAGTATACGTATATTTTATTATACTTTTAGAGAAAATATTTTACTTTTGCTCCACTTTCGAAAAGATATTTTCCCAGTGGATCAGATTTTGGTAGTTACTTGTACAAATATCACGTATCTGTACGTGATTGGGAGCTATGATACCGCCACGTATAGAACACTACTATCGAAAATAATAAAAGATACAATGTTTAATATGGAAAAGTGTCGGGAAAATTGAATTTAAATCCTTAAAAATATTGTATTGTCAACGTGTAACACTTTGCATCGCAATGTTTCACACCGACAATAAAAGAAAATTGTTCGGTAAGAAAAATGCTCCCCTGCGTGTATTTACATCATGGGACGGAAATCTTTCCCGCATCCCATTAAATGTTTTCTCTATATTTCCGCTCCCGCTAGGGGAAAACTATTTTTTTGTTTATATGACATATTTCATATTGGCTGCGTTGAATGTATAGATGACGCCGAGGTAAAATCTGGGGTAGGCCATAAAAGAAAATCTAATGTATATTGTATGAATTCTATGGAAAAGCGATGAAAAGTTTCAGTATAGCCCAAGGGCCTGCCCCTTGTACAGCATTATGATGGAAAACATGATATTTCACTAACACAATACAATCATATTATTTTGAATTCAAAAAATAAAAAAACCCTAAAAAATAATTTAAAAATTGATAATTCTTCACGATTATTTTATCTGTAAATTCAAAATAAGGCATCCTTTAGAAAATTGACCATCTATAATATATTCACTGAACTATTTAGCTATTTTCCGAACCATTTCATGTTATATAACTAAGGTTAGTCTCCAAGATAAATTCCAACAAGAAAAATTTCCCAAAATATATACAGATGGCGGTAATAAATTTTAAAATTGAGAATTACGCAAAGGAAATATGCTAAATTTCCGCAACAAAAACAAGGGTGGTGAATTTATCGCCGCATTTATATTTCGCTTTTCTTACGCTATTCTATATTCATTATTTATCATGCAAATTCCGGTGCAAACACAAAGCCCTTATCTCCGTCCCTGAGGGACGGTACGTGCAATCCATCACCCGCCTAGCATAAAGAATGTAAGAAGTGCCGGGATTATCCGGACTTGCGGGATGGGGAACCGTCGGATAATCCGACGGGCAGAAGCAGTCGCTCATAAACTTATTAAGGGGAATACAAACAAAGCTTGCAGATGCACCGTAAATTTCACAGAGGATGCCGGTAATTTTCTTCGGCGGAGATTTTCATTCATTCCTTATTGTCTCCCGTGATTCGTGTTGACTCTGGAAACAGTTTGCATGCTCGAAACGAACAATTTTCATGGAAAATTGGACGCCGGTGGAGCTAAGTGGGACTGAATGGTGTTGTTAAAAGACACAAATGATATTTTAAGATTAATTCATGGAAATAAATCATAGAAATAAACAAAAATAAAATCAAATATTAAAATTAATTTTTAAAATTATAGGAATGTATTGTGAATACATAATAATATATGTAAAAAAAAATGCATTCATAGTAATAAATAGTTCAATGTTTAGTTAATAATAGGTTGATGCAAAGGTTTTGACTTTTTTTTATATAAAACAACAACATTTTTACCGATTTAATCAATTAAACCATCCGGTACTTATAACATTCTCCTACCCTTCTATTAACCTAGCAGTGCCGATAAGGTCTATTTGGGATCCCAAGTTTTTTTAATAACTCCTTTAATATAAACTTTAATGTCACAAACTGTTTTGTATTTGTCTAAAAAAATCTAAAGAATTATTATTATAAATAATCATTGATCTTTATTGTCTTACATTTATAAAAAAAAATAAAAACCATAATATTCGCTTCTGTTGGCACGGCGCGATATTTTTTCTCGCTCGCTTCCAGTACGATGTGCCGAGTCCGAGTGAATTTTTTTGGCGGCATGTCGTCAGTCTGCCGCGGGACTTCGCCGAGTGTGTGTGTTGTTTACACATCAATTTGATTGGTTAAAAATTCAAATTATCGAACAAACTATGAAGCATGTCATGAATAACTTTTTTTTGTTCTAATAATCTATTTTATTAAAAAAAAGGATATTAATGAAGAATTTAACAATATCTTGACTTGAAATGCTTGGGGTATATTTTCCATTGTAAATAAGCCTCCTCGGACGACGCAATTGATTTCGAGCCGCCGCACTATGGGACAGATCTTGAATTCTACTGCCAAAAACTTGGCTAATGATAGATATAACAATAAATATTATTATATCACTGTTTTTCCGTTTGCACATTATTATTATATGTACTATTGTATATATAGTTTTGATGAAGAAGTTTTAAATTTATTAGTTTTAGAATAATAAACAACTTTTATTATACATCATGAAAATTGTATTTTTAAAAAAATATTGTTTTTTAGTTAATACCTAACGCTGGTAATTCAATATACAAAATAATATGGCATAATTGTAAAAATTGATTTTTCAATGTTTTGAAATACATTTTTAAATTTTATTATTTGATATTAAAGAGTATATCTTAACCTATATGTATTTTAAATTTCGGAAATTAAGTTCAAATAAAGAAGTAACAGATTTTTGGGAGTAGAATTCATGATCCGTCCCATTGGGCCCCGTGACGGTTCGGTTAACATATTAATAAAATTGTAATTAAATAAAAACTGTATTAAGGGAAGTTTTTCAAATGTTTAACCATTTTTGCAATAGTCTGAATAATAATGATAATTATTAGGAATAAGGTTTGAAGAAAATGGTGGTTACTTAATTTGTCTAATTAAAATTAATTAAGCTTATTTTGGGTTATTACTATATGTTCTCGTAATGAAACTCTACCCTTTTTCTGTTTACTAATTTTGGTCTATATTTACAAGAGCGATGTTTAATTTTGTTAACTGTTGAAAATATTGTTCGCTGAAATTGTTTGATTACGTTCAAAGAGTTTTAAGCAAATAATACTCTTGCAATCCCAATAAACACAAAGCATTAATTTTTTGATGGAATTTTCCCTTCGAAGTTATCAATGTTGCTTGTTCGGGTATAACCCGATGTCTTTTACGTGTTATATTATTGTTATTAATCTCACACTCAAAGTATTGCATGTTAAAACGCTGTCTAATAAATTGGCATCCAATAATTGCTGAGGCATCCAAACGTCATACCGTGATACTTTATACTAGGGTTTCTCAACCAATGCAGAATTCCCCCCAGGGGAGAGAATTCTGAATTACTGAAACATTAATTAAACCCTGTACTCTCAGAATGGTGGAAATTGTGTTGGAAAATGTATTAGAGAAGAAACTTTCTGCAGTTTCATTGTCGAACAACACTCTCTAAAGGAGGATCAGTGACATAGTAATTTACGTTAAGCATTAGGTTGTGCAGGAGATCAAGTCTGCAACATGAGGTTAATTTTCAACTCAATTTGATTTTTCAAGATTGTATGAAAGTGCAAGCTCTTAAATTACAAAAAAAATCATTGTATGATCCGTTATCAGGTACTGGGTTTAAAAAAACTGCCTGTTGTATTATCAACAGTTTTGGATTTAAATTACGATTTTTTTTAACTTAAAACCAATTATTTATTGACATATGTGCAGTTCATGATCTACTTTTTTTCATACATGTTCGATGGCTTTCTGAGCGCATATTTGAGCTAAGAGATGAGATTGTTTTATTTTATATTCAAAGGAAGTGGGACTTTTCATTCCGGCTAAATAATAAGAAATGCATTATGCGCCTTGTCTTTTTAGTGGACAGTTTAAAAAACTAAATTTGCAGACGCATAGAAGTATAATAATACAAATATTATAAAATTTACAGATGACATAAGAACTTATATGAGCAAGTGCGAAAATTGGAAACTTAAAGAAAGGTTAATAAATGTTTGAAATATAATCATCAACTATTATTGCTAATTAAAGTTGAGAAACAAATTTGGAAAATAAATTCAGCCACTATTATTGCAAACTCAGCAAAAAGGAGGCAGATTTATTTCACAATCCGTATATATTGTCGGTTGAAAAGGTTCCTGATGATTATCAAATCGAATAATGTGTTCAATGAGAAATCAGTCACAGAATTTTAACGCAATATGTGCGAATTCTACCCAAAAATGGCAGAAAGAGCTATCGCATATTACATATATTCGTATCAACATATGATTGCGAGTCAAGATTTTCGCCACTGCTGCAAATTGTAACAAGATCTTTAAGTCTGTTAAGTAATCGGTTAGTAAAAAATCATCTTAATAAATTTATGATATTTTGTACATAGAATATACAAAAAATATGGAATTTTAACACTATGTACACAGATATAATTTCTTGTATACCTTGAGTTATTATAGTTGACAATCTTAGGTTGTGGGAATATAAGATTCTAAACATGGTGAAATAGGCAATGGAGCAAAAAAGGATGGGAAATCCTGTCCTATACGATGCAAATGTCTCAATACGATTGATTAGTTGACTCCCATCTTCACCGTAATCTCCCTGGTGTTAATTATGACTTTTGACTTGTCGTCATCAAACTGAAAGACCCCCCGATCCTTCGTTAATTACTTAATGAAAAATTTCAAAATCGACATTTTGTAAAACACTATTGCGTCTGTCGAATTTTGACGGATCTCCTCTAAAAATATCCTTTATTTTTAATTGACTATGAAATGTATACAGTACACAACGACGTAAATACACTTAATTGGCTGACATTTACAAAAAATATAAAGACTATATTGTGCGATGCTAAGGGGAAAATGAATTACATTATTTTACCAGGGTCATTTACCAGGATTCAACTTTTGCATCAATCTATATTTGATAATATAAACATGAGAAAAATGCTTGATTGCATCTGCAAATATTTTACTAAGGGGCGTAACAACATAAAAATAATAATAGGACAACATGACCCTTTATCCAAGATATTTATTAATATATTTTTTTATTAAAATAATAGCAAAAGATATTATTTTGCAGACAGAAAAAAATATGCGTAGGAACTTATCCATCGAAGGACGTCTGGAGGTAGTATGACTAAAACAAATAATGTTGGATGTTGACGGCAACAAAATAAATTGCTGCTATTGTTTAAAAAATCACATAAACCGTTTAATCATCAGCACCATATTGAATTGCAAAATCGTCGACACGTCAAACAAATTATTGTCATTGTTATTTTTTAAGAGAAATTCGATGGATATTGGCAGGAAGAAACTTGACTGTCGCGTGGTGTGATCGGAACAGCAAATATAAATAATGCAACAAGGAAACAACGGAAACGGCAGCCATTATTTTTATTTTACGTATTTAGCAGCAGGATGGTGCCTGACACGCGGTGTGAACGAGACGGTAAGTGTTGGTAGAGGACAACAACAAAACAAAGTACGATCTATGCTGAAAAAATAATATATAACCAGGGCGTTGGAGTATCGTCGACACAACAATGTTAAGCAACAACAGAAATGGTTACCATTCTAGATTTTTTCACATAAGTTTCAGTGGGGTTTTATTCACTTTTCCTTTTCTGTTTGTGGTGACTTTTATGGCGCTACTAACAAAACTTGCGAATTAATGATTTATGACTTTATGCAACCGTTGCACTTGATGTTAGAACATTTCTGGTATTCTATTTTCTGATATTAAGAAAAGTGACCCCAATTATTTTTAGAGACGTGATATAGTAGTATTATATTTATTCGGATTATATAGATAGTATATAATCCGAATTAAAAGAGAATATACAAAAATTTACTTAGCTTTGGGAAAATATATCATTGCTATAATTTGAATTTCATTAGAATAAAAATAATAAATAAAAATCTATGGTATTAAATATTGAAAATATTTTAATTAGAAAATGTATAATATTTTTCATTTAAATCTGGCTTAAATAAGTTTTAATTTAATCACAGAAATGCCCAAGATTTGATATATAACAAAACAGTCGAGATGGCATTTTCTTAATTAAAAAATAAAATAACACAATTAAATCTAGGACAGTTTTTATTCGTGCACGAACAGGCGTCTCGCTGGCATTCCACGCCGCAATTACAATCTGTCATTAAAAACACGAATAAAATCGTCCAGCACACAAATAGTTCTTGGGCGGTCGTTAGCATCGCAATTTTACGGCACCCAAAGGGTTAAATGAGAACCAACTTGAAATGAGAGCGGGCCGAAAGGTTAACGAGACGTAAAACGTGAACGATCCCGCCGCATGTGTACTGCCTTAAATCAAGTTTCAACTTTTGCAATTAAATGTTAACACACCCCCGGATTGTCTGCAGAGCGGCGTGGGGGTGGAGCGCATGACGGTGGGTGGCGGCGGGCGGTTGTTTTGTAAGGGATTCCCCGAAAACAATGACTTTCGTCTTAAAGCGCCCTGGAATCGGACTGGGTGGATAAAAGTTGTGCGGAAGGAAGTTGCGCGTTTCACGCCATGCACATCCGGTAAATACATCTGACTTTCACAGTTCGCTTCAGCTCTCTGTTTTCAGCTTTCACAATTGATAAAGTAACAATTTGTTAGTCGCGAACGCAAATCTTGTATATAAGTTGAAACTTCATCCAAAATAATAAAATTTTCTACTTAAATATATGTAACGCTTATTCAAATAATTTTGAAATATTACGTGAAGTTATATATTTATTATATCTTAACATAATAGATATTTATTTACTCTGCATATTATAAAATATTGATAAATTTATTTTTATAAATATTAAGAAATAATTCATATGATATTACATATACAATTTTTTTTTAATAAAATATAAAAACATGCAAAAGATTTACTCATATTGCACGTTTGATCATGATTTCCAGAAGCAAAATACTTAAATATGATTTTTTAATTATTATTTCCCAGTGTTTTTGTTTGGCCATGATTTTAAGTCAGAAAAACCGAAGGTCAATGTGTAAAAAAATTAACAAAATAGTAAAATTTATCAACTAGCTGCTTTAATTGACGAATGCTTGCAATTTGTTTAAAGTATGTTTAATTTATTTGTTGGGTTTTCAATTTTTACACGATTTCCCTTTTCACAATATAGTTTTTTTAAAATAACATGGTTCATTAAATTTAGGGAACCAATCTTTAATTTTTGAATCATTCAAATCTATGTATCGTGTAAAAATAGAGTATATGTAACAGCATATGTAACATCAATAAACTTCTGGAAAATAGTAAATATACAATTTTTTTAAAATCCAAATGAATTTTTGGTGAAAAACAAACACCTCTATGATTGTGTTCGGACCTAATTTGAAGAAATTAGCCTAGTCGTCCCGATGGGGTCTATTTGGTACCACAAGCTATGATTTTTCTCGAATAACTCTTTTAATATAAATCCTACGTGTCACTACCTTTTGTATTTGTCTACAAAAGTGTAAAAAATAAATGTTATAAATAATCATTGGCCTTTATTGTGTGCAATTGCGAAAAAATATAAAAACAAAAATATTTGCTGCGCTGAAATATCATGAATAACTGAATATTTATTTATAGAATAATCCATTTAAGTCCAGATATTGATAAAGAATTCATGACTTGAAGTGCTTAAGGTATATTTTCCATTATAAATAGACACCCTTCGGACGACGCGGTTAATTTCGAGCCGCCGTGACGGATCGGTAAATAATAAAAACGACAAGATGAGGGACGTAAATAACAAATTGAAATTGCCGTCCAGAAGTCTTTAAAGATTTGAAGAAGCGCTAATGCAAGTGAATGACGTATCTGTTGAAGACATATTTGAATTAAAGATAAGAAAATTACGTGATTTTTTAATAAACCTGGAAAGCTGGTTAAAAAATTAGAAAACTAAGAAAGAAACACTCACAATGATTTAATTTTTTTTATTACAATTAACTTTTCAAATTCTAGGCAAAATGCTTTGGAGTATAAAAATAAAATAGGGATTATTTATTTATTTTTAGGGCAATGAAATAACTAGGTAATTTTTTTTCAGCCGTGTTAAATTTCATTTAAAAAATCAATCTATAGAATCTGGATTTAAGCCGTATCTTAAAAAAATAAATCTGTATTTCATTTTCTGAATAAAATAAATTAATATCGTGAATATTTATAATATAAAAAAACATTATTATGAAAGATAACATTCTCCTAAATTATTTAGATATTATTATACCAATAACAGATAACGTCAAGAGCATTTCATCCGTACTGTTTATTTTCATGCAATAAAATTATTATTAACCGATGAGATATGGGAGTGGAATGGACGACTTAGACAATTCCACGAGATATATTTTATCTTCAGCGTCCGAGTTATGTAATAAATCTCTCGCTTCTGCCAAAACATATTTTTATAACAATTTATGTAACTACATTAACTGGACACGGTGATTTGTGAACCGGCAGTACGGTGACACGCATATTTGGGCTTAGAAAATCAATAATTAATGTTTCAATAATATTTTATATAATATAACCTAAAGAAGATTATATACATTTTTCACTGCTTTAATTTGAGTGCATTCGATTCTGACAATTATCACCAGCTGACACCATAACGGGGAGCTAATTCAAGAGCGCCAGCCATTACGTATGCTGTTCCCTCTCCGACAACTTTGTTTCGAAATAATTTCAAAGTTTTAATCAGCCATACGGTCGCAGTATTAAAATACAATTTCAGCGAACACTTTGCACATAAAACACATCTTTGCAGATCTATCTGTCCCTTCGTGATATATGTTTACGCAGGGTAGCTGTGATTCATGCGAGAGTTAACCGAGAAAATTTTTAATTTAATTATATAATTGAACGAGTATTATTTATAAAAAAAATCTGCTCAATTTATTAAAGTGCAAATTCATATTGGGCCAAGCAATAACCACAATTCACAGTCCAAATAAATTAATGCACCCCTGCGACAGAGATAGAAAGCATTGTCCCCATAAAATGCAATTACTTCTGAATTATACATGAAACCGAATTTTTCTTCTGCAAAAAAAAATAAAAAAAACCTACAGGTCGGAGTCGCTGATTGTATCCAGTTGCATTAAAAACCAATTAGTGTTGAGTGCATGCATTTTTACAGAGACTACCTCAGTCGCGAGACGTCGCCCATTTAATTTGTGCGCTGAATATAAATTTTTAAAAAAAAGTTGAATAAATAAATACGTAATTAGCACGAAAAAACTATATATGTGATACTACATTTTTTTTTGTTAAGGTACCACTTTCTAAGGCCGCGATAAAGGGTGAGGTGAACAATAAATCTTTTCATAAAGTTTCAGTTCGTTATTCATGTCGTCGCGTTTTTCACAAGCTTTTAAAAGCTGTGATGCGCGAAGGAAGCGGAATGTAATTACGGTGACGAATAAAAAATGCCTATAATAAATTTTAATCATGGCGAAAATGCACTGAAACCCTTATCGTAATTTGGAACACAGCAAAAAATTGATTCTAAATGAATACGTAGCTTTTTTTGCAGATATCCATTATAAAAAAACAAACACATCCACGTGAAATATTTTAATTACAGCCTCAATATTTATTTTCGTTAAAAAAATATTGAAATAACTCCAAGTAAATGAGTTTTTAATCTTTATATGTATATAAAAATATATGAATAACAATTAACAAAAAAATCATGATAAATGAGTTATGTATTTAGTTTTTTTTTAAACTCGTGGCTTATGGCATATAAGATAATAAAATTGAAGAGCCATTATATTTTAGAAGATAATTGTTTATTACGAACCCAAACATTATTTTCCACAAATTAAATAAATTTCCATTTACGTATTGAGGCATTATTTACTAAATACATCATAATAAATTATGATTTCGACACACGGTAATTTCAAACGATAAATTTATTAAATAATATAATAAAATCGTCAAAAACACTACCCTAAAATGAATTTTAGAATTTTAATGATGTTCAGTTCTACCGAATTATGTTTATTTATAATTAATTTTTTTCAACCCACTACGCCTGTTATGATCTATAGACCTGATAAATACTCTTGGGATTTAAAAATAATTTTATATTGTTGTATCCAATTAATTACTTAAACACCAGCGTAACTCACTAGTGAGACGTTGTCGTTATAGTGGTTAAAAGAATATCCATATCTCTATCATTTACAATAAAATACAAAGACTCCTACAAATCTATTATATCTGATGTGGTATTTTATGCAGAGGAGACTTGGTGCATAATTCAGAGATGCAATGTAGCCCTGCAGACCATTGAAAGAAAAATATTCGGTCGGATTTTAGCCCAACAAAAGATGATGCTGGTGGTGTGTCAAAAGTTATCACGAGCTTGACAAGCAGGTCATCAGATTTATAAGATTTATCAGAGATTATAATACAAGAGACATTAGTGGCCGACCGAGAAAACGATAGCTCTATTTCATTTTGGAAAATCAAGTTAAAGAAGGTAGAACTGGAAGATCGCCCTACTGGATAAGACTAAAAAATAATAGAATAACCCCATCAGCAAGGTATACAAGAATCAACAAGAAATGTTGTGCCAAGGAAACGTATTACTACGGAAATTCTTATTTCAAACCATTAACAGCTTACTATTCAACGCTATGCTCAAGAAATATAAATATTAGGTCGACACAGCAGCCCACAGTTAACAACGTCAATTAAATTAATAAAATGTAAAAGAGAAATTCTTTAAATATACCAATAGTCAAAATTAATATGGCTCTTATTCAATAGATTTTTTTTAACCTCTCTTAAAAAATATATTATTAGAATATATAATAAAATATTTTTTCGTATATTAAAAAATAATAAGACTATAAAATGCAACTCTTGATCTTACTATGCGCCAGGGTAGTTTTTACTGTTGATTTAGAAAAAAAACATAGCAACGTCTACAGTTTTATTTGTTTACGTATTGTTATAATTTTAATAAATTAAGTAGATAATTAACTAAATATTATATTTAACGAAATTATAGAAATAGATTCAGTATCCTGATTAAAGATAAAGACTGCCTTTCAATTTTTAATATTAGTCAGTCAAAGTCAGAAATTAAATATGTAAAATATTAATTATTATTATGATAATTCAGTGAAAGTTTTTGAAACATTTTTCATTTGATTTATGAAAAATATGCAATTCGTTAGGTCATTTTAGATCTACAATAGTTTTATTTAACATGCATCACTAAGAATCTACAAACTAAATTTTATATTTATTAATTTTTATATTTTACATAATTTAACTTGCATTTTTTTTCTTTTATCAATCCCTAGCAATTTTTCTCGGTAATAATAAAAATCTAGAAGAAGAATACGACAACGGAACTTCCTGTGATTAGATCGTCCGCTTTTATCTCTTCTACTTTCCGGATATTTTTTTTATGTAATATAAATTTATGTTTCTTCTGAAAAAAATCAGCTTTAATTATATAATAATCATCATCATCATAATCATTTGCCAACCACGAGACACTCAATCGGTGAGTGTCTGGGCCTTATATATTAGGTATACCGGAAAGTAGTACATTACTGTACATATAGACGTTTGACCGTTCGCATCCAATGCCCTTCTCCATTTTATCCGGTCAGCTGCTATGTCGCTCCATCTTTTGGTAAGTTTCAATGATGCAGTGTACCTTTGTACACAGTCCAGCCATCTTAGCCTTGTTCTTCCTTTCCTCTGGGAACAGAAAGGCTTGTTAATCATAAATCTTTTCCACGGCTGACTGTCCCTCATCCTTGACACGTGACCGACACACCGGAATCTAGCCGCTCAGACGACTGTGACCGGTATATCCTGTAGTTGGTACAGCTCCTCGTTGCTTCGGATACGCCATTATACCTCCAAATACGGTTCCAAGTATCCGTCTCAGAATCCTCCTCTCCAGTTGTCGCTCATCTTGTTTTCTCAAATTTTAACATTTAGACTCATAATTTGACATTAGATTTTCTAGAGAAGAATCTCGACTGTAGGTACATTTGAAATCCAAGGCACCGGTTTGCAAGCATGATTATTCTTTGTACTTCAACTTGGATTCATTGTTATTTGTAATAAGTGAGCTGTGATATATGAATTCCTGGACGACCTCGAAGCTGCACTCTTCGACTCTGATGTTAAATATAATAAATTTAAATTAAATTGTATATAATATAATAATTGTATAAATTTAAGTTTATGGTTTAGGGTAAAATATTTAGGTCCGGTTGCAATTAGGGTTTCAATGCCACTAACAGTACTAAAATATTTAATAAGATTATTAGTTAAGTTCTCATAGGTAAAGGATATTAATTTTCGTATGAAACATTTAAATCGAAAAATAGAGATTTTCCGATTTTTAAATTTCAATTAAAATATCCAGAATACCATCATTGAATCAAATCCATCGAGGGATTATCCGGAAGACTTTCAATGGTCTGGCTCATCAACATTTAAAATTTATCGAGAAAGTAAATAAAATGGGGATTTGGTGTATTTTTCATCATGACAACGCTTATCCTCACTAGCCAAGAATGTCAAGAATGATAAAATTCAAAAGCTAAATTAGGGGGTTTTATTACACCCTTCACATTTGCCAGATATTGCTTCAACGAATTACCATTTTTACAGGTCAATGGAACACTGCTTCAGGAAAAAATAATTTCATAACGTAGATAAATTTAAAGTTTACATGAATAGTTGCTTTTTTCATATGCAATATTTCTTTTAAGTCACATGTTATAAGCAATCTTAAAAAATGTTTAAAATATTATTAAATTTATTATTTTGTTAATTTAGACAAAAAAAAATATAAACTACTATTCAATGACGTTAAATTGATTATAATATATTTCAACTTGTAATTTTCTTTTATTACACGTTTTTCGTACGGATTATCGGACCTCATCCCACCGAGGGTCACAATAAACATAAATTCGCATTATTCGTCGTCATTGGAATTTATTCACGGAGCAGGGGCACTAAACCGATAGCCGAAAATGAAATTACGTCCGATCATTTAAATGCGGAATGTTCAATTTAATTCGGGGTCAAGACGAGAGCGAAATAAAAATATTGGGGATATCTTGGTTCGGCTTCAGCTAAATAATTGTACATATTTCATGGCGTAAGCCGGGGGAACCGCGCCCGCTCCTGAATACCAAGTGCCGCCGACGAAACAAAAGCACAACTTTTATATGTCCGACGAAAGCGTTTTTCTGCTATTTCGTTTTGTTGGCTGAAAAACAACCTGTGTAGATATATATATATATATACAGATGTATGTGTGTATTGAATCTTGTGCGCTCGCGAATTTATGCACATTTTGCACGTGCTAATTTTCGCACGTAAAAGCGTATTACGCAAAGCTCCCCAGTGAAACAGGCCGAGCAAAAAAATATATACATATTTTAATATTTGGAGTATGATGGTACACTGTGACATGAATTCATTGTTGTATCAAATCGTCTTTTCAACGTATATTTTTTTTCTATACACGTAAAAATTCATGATAAACGCCAAACGCAAACGTTTCATACGTTCGTATTATTCGTGTTGAATTTATTTTAAGATAAAATAAATTTTCTCGACATAATTCATACGAGCGTTTGTTATATCCCCCGTTCAAGTCGTGAAGAATTTGCACCCAGTTATTTATGTGCATTATTCTGTATGTTTTGTTGCGCAACTCGAGCACACTTAAGCTCCGTCGTATCTAGCTACATCATCAACTATTTAATATTTCTAATACACCAATACGACATATTCTAATTACACCTTTAGCACGCCCTATTAATTAGTACGAGAAATATCGCAGCTCCGTGTGGGATGCTGTAATTAATCATTAGTGGGATTATATATAAGCCGCCTTAGAAATTGAAAACGCTCCGGCTGAAGAATAATCGAACGGATTCGATTGATGTTATATGAAATATATTTTTAAATTTATCTAATCGTTCGATCGGATTAAGTTGAACGATTAATATAAAAAAAATATTGCCGTAATAAAAAGTGTATTTTTTTTATCGCGCAGATTTACTGGCCAAATATGCATGAAAGTCATGTACTAGCAACATCAATATATTCCAATAATCGCCGGTCGTTATCTACTGCCATTGCTTCCGCCTACCGAGCAAACAACAATCGCAAAAAAAAATCTCCGAAATAGCAAATCGAACGTGGTTGTAATTCGCGAATAGATTTCCATTTAAAATAACCGGGTCCGCATAAAAATGTGAAGCCGTTAAAATTTTATTGCAAATACGCGGATTTTATGTCGCAAAAAATTATTCATCACAACATTTATTGAGACGTACTTAATCCTCGGCAAATATCGTCGAATCGGATAATTTACTGAATTATTCGCGGATCATTTTATGTGAATATCGATTGAGGGGGGTGCGTTTCTGGACTAGCGGGCAGATTGCATTCATTTGCTGTTTGCATTGGTCAACCGTCGGGATGCTGGTAAGGACAGTTGTATGTGCTGCGGCTGACCCAGTTTGCTGAATAACTGCGCGGCCAAACAGCATCTTCGGAAATTGCTGTCGTTTATTTTGTTGTCAAACTGGATGTTTATACCAATTTGTAGCTGACGTATCGCAAAGAATTCTAAGTTATGTGGTGTGGAGCGAACGGAATTTGCGCTAGGGCAAAGAAAATAGGAAGAGACACGTTGATGGGACTTGGATCTGCACCAGAACTCGCTATAAAAGTGTATAATAAAATTTAAAATAAAATCAAAAGAGATTCAAACACATGCAAGTGAAGCATATAACGGTTTTACGTAAACGATGTTTTTGAAGAACAAAGTATTTTATTATGCGAATATTAAGAGTACATTTATATCAAAAATATAGTTAAACTTTCGCAAAATTATCATAATAAAAATAAATGTTTTACAAATTTAATACCTAACTTTGACTGACTAATATTTAAAATTGGCGTTGTTCTTTAATCAGGACACTGAATCTATTTCAAAAATGTAGTTAACCTAGCCGTGCCGATGATTTGGAAATCCAAGGTATTTTATTTATCTTGAATAACTCTTAAAATATAAAATCTATATTTCACAAACTTTTTTTTGTCTAAAAAAAATTAGAGAATAAATAATAATTGTCCTTTATTGTCTGCAATTGTGAAAAAAATTAAAACAACCATATTCGCTTATGTAGTCACAGGCACTATGTTTATTCTTGCTCGCATCCGGTACAATGTTCTAAGTGCGAATGAAACATATACTAGTGACGCGTGCCGCGAGAATCAGGCGGCATGTCTTCAGTATATTGATTAGTAAAAAAAAACGAAAATATTGACCCAATTATGAAGCATATAATGAATAATTATTTTTATTTCTGGAGTAATCCATTTTTTTTAAATAAATATTGACTTGAAATGCTTATTATAGATCAATTTTCCATAATAAATAGACCCCCTTCAGACGACGCGATTGTTTTTAAGTCGCCGTGACAGATTGATTAAAAAAATTAAAATAAAACGACAACCAAATAAACAGTAGCCGTTGCCATTTTTTTCAAAACCTATAATAAAAAGATCACCTGACGCGTGGTTAAAACAAGATGGAATCTGTTAGAAGGTCGTAACCGTCTTTACGGCAACAACAAAAAACGAATTATCAACCAAATTGCTAAACTAAGTTCTAAGAGAAGGTTTACGAAATTAATCTAGAAATCGATCTACTCTAGTTAAACGTTTATCTGAATTTGTAATTACAAATCTCTTGTATTGATATAATTTTAAATTTAGCTAGAGTGTAATTAGGGTTAAAATAGCGATAATTTTGCTTGTAAATTTTAATGTTAATTAAACCTGTAAGCCTGTATAATAAACCTATGTGACCCGCCACATAATTTTTTAAAAAAAAAATATAAAATTTGACCCATTTGATATAAAGGTTCGCCATCCCTGTACTAGATAATAATATTATTTTTAAAATAACATTAATATTTGAATATGTTTTTAAACTTATTTTCAGGGCTTCAAATCAGAACTGAATCAAAAATTAAAAAAAACCTTTTTTTTTATTCGGAACGAAAACCGAATACGCATTTTTTTTAATTATTACTCAATTCTAATATTAGATAAATATGAATAAGATCTGAAACATTTGTTGAAACAACCATTGCTATGGCTTGTAGTCGGATAGGTGTCCGACAAAAATTATCCGCAATGTTTTATATAAATATTTATGTAGGTAGCTTAGCGTTTTGGAATAAATTAATTTAATGCTATCTATTTTTCGTTGAATAAATAACTATAAAACAATTAATATAAAATAAAATAATTTTAAAATGAACTAGTTTCCTGGTTGACACTACGGGCAAAATTAGTGTAAGAAGCTTATTCCCCTTCCACCTTTAAAATCTTATTCGAATATTTATATAGACGAACGGCGCTTTGAAATCTTTCTATTATGCAATCCATCCATCGTAGTTAAATAAATAAATAAATTTGTATATAGATTCTAATCGACATTTAAAAACAAAGAAATACCGTTTAAAAAAAATATTAATAAAAGCAGATAAAATTACTCACATTTTCTCGCATTTTAAACACGATTTTGATTAAAAAATACTTTGAAAGACTTACCTGAAAAAAATAAAAAATATGTATTATTAAAAAAGCTATAAAGAAACATTTGCGTTAACCAATAAACAATAAAAGAATATACAAGTTAATAAATAAAAAAATATATTATTTTATTGAATAATGATCAAACTTTGCATAAATTTGCAAAGTTAAACTAAAATTTATAGCTTAAATTGTCGATGTCTTGAATGTACGATTGCAATATAAAGTTTTAATGTCAGATAGTTTTGCATCAGGAAATTACATTTCGTAACATAAAATAATCAAGGATATGCAGGAGGATAAATATAATAGAAATTACATAAAAATAATTTGCTATTCTCATTCGGATTGTTTTTAATATTTACGCCCGAGTAAATGTTGTTTATTATTTTAAATAATTAATTCAGGATGATTAATTTTTTTGTATATTTAATGCATCGATTCCGATAAAATTAGGCCTATCTGAGGCGCTTGTTTATATATTGGAACCTGAAATTAATTTCGCGTAATTACTTATCTCAAGGTAAATAATAAGGGTCTCATCTCTTAGAAACTGGGAAGGGTTTATTAATTAGATGGCTAATTGAGAATAAATAAGTGGAGAAAATTCGCCCTAATAGGGTTCATTATGAACCAAATACTTTGCAGGAATACCCAAAAAAGGGTTACGATTAAAATATTAAATTTACAACGAGTTAAATTAAACAGCTCATTGATAAATAACACATGAGACATTCTGTATTTGTAACAAATTTAAAATAAATTTAGCAATTAATTTGCCAAACCCGACGGGGCCGCCGTAGAGAAATATTTTATGTAAATATTTATCATACGTTGATGTAATAATAAATTTTAATAACAAGCACGCGTAATTATTCGCTCAAATATTAAAGTATGAGCATAAACAAAGTTGAAAAAAAATATAAAAAATAAAACAACCGAACAAGAGGAAAAATTCTCTGAAAGAAAACAATTACGAGAAAGCGTTGCTTACTAATTGAGAATTAATATCGGAAAAAAGTTAACGAATCAAAAAAAAATTAATTAAACTTGCTCGCAACATAGTTAATTGTGATTTATTTCTATAACTTCTAGAGTTTTATATTTCTTTTTCGCGTTAAATATATTAATCCAACAACGCGACCGACCTTAACGAGACCCGAAAACGTGTTTAATATTTATTGGGTCCATTGACACTCCTGAATTTATTATGAGGACACCTGAAGGGTCCCTTGATAGAGTTCAATAAGTCCGTAGCTTACTCCGTAAGATATGATAGGATCCCTAAAATTGAAGGCCGGGATGATTCAGGTTTTCCGTGCGAGGGTCCTGCGAACGTTGATAATGGTAAATACGGTAACTCTAGCAAAATGATTATTTACAGTAATCTCGCAAATTAATAGAGAAATTTACATTTTATTCACGCTACTGATATGAATTCAAACAGTATTTTTAATTAATTTAAAATGCTATCATTTTTATATATTATAAAATATTAATATAATTTGAACACAATAGAAACACTCATATTGAAAACATATTCAAACTCTACACCTGTCAGAGGTATTGTCCAAAGGTATTTGTATAATAATTCAAGGCGATGATCGGAGTAAGCTTTCATTTTCAGAAAACATATATTCAGTTAAATACGGAAACGAGCTATGATAATCAATGTTTAATGTTATGGTTCAGCTGTTACAATAGAAGTTTCACAATCATTTATTCAATTGGAATATATGTATTTGATTTTTATTAAGAAAACTATTTATTTGATAAAAATAGCACCAGCTTTGATCGACGAATACATATCATATAATTAAATGATGTTTTTATAAGCTCTATAAAAGGCTGTCACGAAATACGGAAACAGAAAACACTCTATAAGAAGTTTGTGCTTCTTTATTTCTTTTGAACAAAAACAATCAATTTCTCCATAGAATTGTGAATAAAAAAACACAAAAGCTTTAACGTTGAAACTGAATTTACGCAAAAAGAAAGTAATGGGGATTGTTAATGCAACAAGAACTACGACATCTGTTCCACGAGTTGGCCAATCGAAAAGGTCTAAGACGGCTTCAATGCTATTTACGACATCACGTAACACAATTGATCTTCCGAAATTTGTATAAATTGGGCTATAAAACATTTCTGCAATATGTTGACCACATCATCTCCAGTGGATATAGGCATAGGACGATTTAATAAATAAAAACATCAAATGTATCCAGTAAAGCACAACGACGTCTGTACACGGAATGTAATACGAGATATAATGCTGGAAAATAATTCTACAAATTCTACGAATGGAAAAGCAAACAAATACTATACTTGATAAATTTGATATGTGGGACGTATCCAGATATTTTCTAAATGCATGAAAATAATTTGATTCTTAACCTAACCGTCATAATTGGGCCTATTTGAGATCAGAAGTTTTTTATTTTTCTCAAATAACTCGTTTAATACAAATCCTACATGTCACAAACTTTTTGTATTTGTGTAAAAATATTTAAAGAATAATTATTTTAAATAATCATTGAACTTTGTTGTCCCCAACTGTGAAAAAAAAAATAATAAAACAATATTCATTTCTGTTCCCTCGAGCGCGATGTTTTTCTCGCTCGTATCCGGTACGATGTGAGTGAAACGTACTAGTTGACACATACTACGAGAATTCGGCGGTCGTGGTAGTCAGCAGCGTGTCCTCTGTCTGAGGCGGGACATCGTCGACTGTGCGTCTTATATTGATAAGTAGAGAAATATTGACCGAATTATGAAGAATATCATGTATAACTATTTTTATTCTTAGAATAATGTTTTTTTTTTAATTTTAAGTCAAGATATTGAATGAAGATTTCATCGATATCTTGATTTGAAATGGTTAGCGTATATTTTCTATTATACATAGACTCCCTTAGGACGACGCGGTTGGTTTAGAGCCGCCGTGATGGACATTTGAAACGTATTGGAGTGAATGTCCTGGATAGGACGCAAAATACTTTAGATGAAATCAAGAATTTAAAAAATGTGTTAATTTATTAAAATCATATGCATTTCATACAATAGCCTGCGTCAGTATTTAAATAGCATGTAAGATAACACTTCTGAAGGTCCATTTAAAGGGTAAACAGTCTGATGGCACCGTCATTTGTTGAAAGTTATATAAGAAAATATTATTAGAGATGGCGTTCAAAGCTATTGAGCGGCCTATAAAAAGAAATCAAAGAGGCTATTGAAATTTAAAATTTATAATCCTTATTTTTATCCCGTTCAATGCGCAAATTTATCATTATCCTTTTGAGGACAGACACGTCACAATAAATCCATACCAGCCGAAGATCCTTTTGTATTCGGAGCGGGCTGACATTATTAGTTTTATAACTGAATAAAGTTCAGTCCTCAGTCAGTATTCCCGTCTCTGGGAAAGCAAACACTCACCTATTCCCACACCCCCCGCTCGGTTCATCTCCATCCCACCATTCCAGCGGATTCTATAGCCCGAGAACAATTTCGGCGAGACAATCCGAAGAGGACAGATCGGCGAAACAATGCCGAGTCACCCACATCTCTCCGGAGGAATGAGCAACTTTCTTCAAGTTAATAAACGCCACAATGGCATTCGTGAAAATACTTCCAATGCGACGGAATATAATGGACCGATATTATTGGGGAAAAGTGTCGCAGGGAATGTCGGCGGATTCCAGAGTGAAAAAAAAAAATATCCCGAAAAAAATATAACCGATTCCATTTTGATATTTTTGCGCGATATAATATATAAGGGGAAAAAATCAACAATTGCTGAAAAAAAATATGTTATTTCGTAGCGCCATTGTAATGGCGAAAGCCTTACAGGTTTTATTGTCGCGTTTTAATAACAGTTTTGTAATAATGGCTTTCTGAGATTACACGCGTATAGACGTGTTCAATCTCGAACGCAGTATTATGATAACAATGCTCTAAAATATCGTTTTATTATTAAAAATTAAATGAAAAACACTTTTCAGTTGGGTTTCAGACCACTGATTTGTGATATTTGATATGTTTGGTATGTTGTGCCGTATTCTGTGTCGCACAGGATTTAATTTCGGCGATGCAGATCTTGTGATGCTTATCCTGTCTTTGTACTATATACATATAAATATAGTGTATCCAGTATTTCATGGTTCATAAACCGACAGATAGGCTATTCATACATGTTATGAAGGAGCAAGAAGAGTATTTTACAACAGTATTACCGACTATGATAGGGGTGGGGTATAAACTAAGAAATTAGCAAAAATCTGTAGATATTTTTAATTAAATTTAAGATTATAGTATTTAGGTACAACGATATATATATTATTGATGTAATTGAGTTATATTTATAAATTATATGTATTAGGTCGTCAAGTATAAATTTTGTTGGGGCATATCGTCAACTTTGACAGCTTCTTATTTTACATTGCTATTATATTTTGTTTTTGTTTGAAAGCTGATACACATAATTAACTTTTCTGATTAATTTGTGTTTTAAAAATTAAAATATGTATAAAGGAGAGAAAATCGAAAATTCATACAATTATAAGAGCTTAGGATATTAATAGTGTATTCTGTTTTAATAATACTAAGCAACAAATAGTATCAAATTAGTTCTGGTAACTTTGACCGCACGAATGAGCCACGCAGTCAGCCAGAACCAAAGGTGGATAGTCAAACTGAAAGCCACCGTCGAGTCAGATCCATCTCAAAGTGTATATACATCATCGTTGATGTTTGTTGTTTGTAAATACAAAAATATTAACTCACCTGGTTGAATTTGGAATAGTAAAAACGTGCGTTTTGTACGAACTAAATAAAATGTAAACAACGTTTGGAAGCTTGCATAATGTCGTTCTCTCGTCACAAAATACAATAATTTTTTAATCGAATTGTAACATGTGTTGAGAAATGGATTTAATATACATACATACATAAGTAGCTTTCTAACTCTGAGGTGGGTCTTTGGCATCTGGAGGACACTACGCTATCTCCAGCAGAGATACGTATGTCCCAACACTGATGGCAGGACTTTGATGGTCATCCACCAGGTTATCTAGGCTTTTCAAATACGGGTCAGGCTGCCAGCTATGAGCTCGGGAGCTGAGCTGTCAACGCGCGGATTGTAACAATAATAATCAGATAAGGCTATGGCAAATTCGTATTTAATTTAGGGTCTGATCGGATGCTACGGGCACCTCCTGTAGCACATACGTCACCGAACTGGCCTTGATAGCGGCCTGACTCCTCATAGCTCCGTAGAATCTACGAAACCATGATAGTGCCAATCGCTATCGCCGCCACGTTCAACACACGACAACACTCGACTCCCGAATATGATAGCCGTAAATGTTCAGCACAGTTATTGAAGAAGGACAAGCCACTACAACACTAAATACGGCCCAAAGTGCAATATTCATGAAAAGAAGCTGATGATGAGTGTTTGGTGGTTTGGCGCAGGTGTGATTTATTATGATTTGACGAAACCTGCTTCATCGATTATAGCAGAAATCTACTGCAACTAGCTAACTGAAATGATCTAAAAACAGAAAAACATCTACATTCTACTCCACGATAACGATAGATTATATACTGCACAAATTACAGAAGCTAAACTTAAGAAGTTAGGGTGGGAAGTTCACCATCACTCAGCATGCTTACCGGATCTTGCCCCCAATGTCTACTACAACTTCTTGAATTTGAATTAATTTTTATAAGGAAAAGAATTTATTTCTGACAATGCTGTAAAACAGTCTTTTCATGATTGTATTTACTTTCGATAACCAGTCTTTTACACCACCGAACTGAAGAAACTACTAAAATGGCAAAAG
This sequence comes from Philopotamus ludificatus, assembly GCA_022495035.1. Classification (NCBI taxonomy): domain Eukaryota; kingdom Metazoa; phylum Arthropoda; class Insecta; order Trichoptera; family Philopotamidae; genus Philopotamus; species Philopotamus ludificatus. The sequence continues at coordinate 61,904 of JAGXCT010036718.1, read as the reverse complement.
TGTATTGATAATATGGGTTCACACATTAATGAATAAAATTATTCATTGTATCTATAAAAAAAAAAATATATACTTGACCCTACCTAATAATAAAAAACTGTAAAAACTAAAAAAAGTGAATTTAAAATGAATTTTTGGTTAAAAAATCATTTGCAGATTTTTGTTTTATTATACATGTTTATAGTTTTCTTCTTCAGCTTTTCCAGGATAGATGTAATATTCACTTAAAGTAAATTATTGATGAAATTCATTCACTACTGGTGAGTGGATATGCTCTTTATCAGTCATTGTCAATCTTTGTTTTACTAATACTGGAATAATGTTATTAAAATTATCCATGTATAATATATTTTTTTAATTATCATCATCATGACTGACTGTCTCGTATCCTTGACACGTGACCGGCCCACCGGAGTCTGGCCATTCTGACGACAGCTCTGACCGATATATCCTTGTATAGTCGATACAGCTCCTCGTTGCTTCGGATACGCCATTCCCCTTCGTCGAATACGGTTCCAAATATCCGTCTCAGAATCATCCTCTACTCTACAGTATATCCAGTTATGGCTCAACTTGTTTTCTCAAAGTCTAACATTCAGACTTGTAGATTAACTTTAGACTTCCTAGAGAAGAATCTCAACTATAGATGCTTTTGAAGTCCAAAATAGCACCGGTTTGTCAGCATGGTTCTTCTTCATACTTCCAATTTGGATGCATTGTTATTTGTAATAAGTGAGCCGAGATATCAGAATTCCTGGACGGCCTTAAAGCTTGTTCTCTTCGACTCTCAGAGGTTCAAGGGTTCGCCATTGACATATGGGCATGTATTTTATACTAGTCTCGTTGATCCTTTGTCACATGCCAATTGCCGCTCTCATTATTTGCTTGCATGCATCTTTGAGAGTCGTCCGAGATCTGGCTACAATGTCCATGTCGTCTGCATAAGCAAGAAGCTGCACCGATTTAAAAAGAATGGTGACAGATGTTTCCACGCCGAAGTCACTTATTACACCTTCGAGTGCTATGTTAAACGACAGACATGCTAGAGTGTCACCCTGTCTCAAACCGCACTTTGTCTCAAATTCTTCAAATAATTCAGATTGAACACGCAATTTGCGTCTGACCGCCGAAATTGCAAGCCTTGCCATATTTATCAACTTTTGAAGAATATTATGACACCCCATCGCCTCGTATAGCTTCGGTTTGTAAATTGGGTCATATGCGGATTTCAAATCTATGAACAGGTGGTGCGTGTCAATGTTTAATGTCGATGTTCTGTATATTTCGACAGTTTTTAGTGAAGTATAAAATATGTTTTAATTGCTTAATAAAAATATAACAAGATTAGAGTCAAGTCATAAAGTTCTTTGCTTAAAATATTGTGCATAATTTATATTTTTTTATACCACTACTCCAGTACAAATAAGACTTTGAGCGCTTGTAATGAATATAAAGAACTCAATTAACGCCCGTGGGCCGGCCTTAAAATTGGCCATCGGGGCAATAATCATGATTAATGTCCGGGCGTCGAAATGTCTGTCACTCACTTGACCTAACAACAATTGGGACGATGAGACCGGGAGACCCTCATCAGGGGCCATTAGTAGTCGGGTGCAGGGGCGTCGGCGTCACGTACCGCCGCGACGGATAAGTGACGCCGAAATATGATTAAAAGCGGACCATGGCAATTTCATAGCGTCCCATGAAAGCGGATAGCCAAAGTTGGCCGGGGGTTAGCGACGGGGTAGGGCATTTGCATAATGTTCACGTGTACTGCGCCCCTATTTCGGAAGCGGGAAAAAACTTTAAATCCCCGCCCAGTTAACGCAGATTGTGAAGACGACCGACGCCCAATCCTACCCCTACCCACGCCACGGCTACTGTTGTGAACTTGGCTCGTTGACCGACCGCGCAAAAATAAACATAGAAACGAGTTGAAATATTTATACGCGTTGCGAAATCACCCCATTGCCCCGAAACTTTGCCAATATCTCGCAAATCCGATCCCGGCCCGACTCAATCTTTCGCAAACCGATAAAAATAATAATATGCGTGAATGTGTCGCGGTGTTTGTTTATTTTGTATTTTTTTTCTGATTTTATTTGAGTTTCAAATAATTTAGCTATCAAAATATAAAAAAAAAACATTTATATTTTTCCTGTTTTATAAAGATATTCAGAATGGATAAGAATGAAGAAATGCTAGATAACAAGCTTTACATTTTCCCCAGAATAATAATAACTCACTCAGTTAAAAACACCTGGAGATAGGCTCGTTACTTAATGTTGTGAGACTAATTAATTAAAGCATTTTAAAAGTTCTTGGCTTTTGACTGTATTTAAAAAAATACCAATATTTTTTTAAAGTATGAATAATTTATTTTAAAAAGTAACGTTATAAAACATAAAAAACAACAATGCAATAAATAATATTAAATAATAAAGAGATAAATACCAGTAGGTTTCTTTATTTTTTATTCTTTGACTTCATTTCTCTTGGTATTTTTTTATCGGAATTAATTAAATATATCGTAGAAATTTTTGACATTTAAAGTGATAAGCCATTATTTATTTATTTATTGTCTACGATGAATGAATGGCATGACAGAAAGAATCCAAATCGCCATTCATCCATATAAAGATTTTTGATAAACATTTTATACATATTTTTATTTATATATTATATTAAACACTGTAAAGATACAATTAATATTCCCCCAAGTGTCGAACCACGACACAGGTTAATTATTGTTAATTGTTTATATTATTTCAGTTGGATTGAAATAATATTATTTGTTTTATAAATATTTATTCAACGCGGGATAGATGGCATTAAATTAATTAATTCCAACGCCAAACTACCCACATAAATATTAGTTTTATAAACGTGCGGAGGTAATGTGTTCTTACATACTTCTTCCTGGCCAGTATTATAAAGAATTCCCTGAATTCATAGTTTTCGTCGGGCACCTATCCGACTACTAACTTAGCTCAGTCGTGGTTAACTTGCAATATCGAAAATATATGCATGTTACCTACAAGCCATAACACTGGTTAATATTATAAAAAGTGTCATCTAAATATGTATTATGGCTTGTAGGTAACATACATATCATTTCTATTGCAAATTCAATCTTCAATAATTCGTCAAATTAACCGCGACTGAACTAAATTAGTAGTCGTATAGGTGTCCAGCGAAAATTATAAATTCAGGGAATTCTTTATAACACTGGCCAGGGGGTATGTAAGAAGATGAACCTCCATACCTCCTTCAATCCAACTGAAATAATATTAAAAATTTAGCAGTGCTTGGTGACACTAGGGGAAATATTAGCATGAGAGTCTCATACCCCTTGCATTTTTAAAATCCTTATCGAATCTTTATGTAGGTGAATGGCGCTTTGAAATCTTTCTGTTATGCCATCCATCCATTCATTGTAGTCAAAATAAATAAATAAATGTAAAATACTATGTAACATAGTGAACTCTTTTTGAAAAAAAAAACTACAACTAGAATGTTTGCTTGTAAGTGGTATGCATCTGAATATGTCCATGAGATAAAAAAATGATAATGAAACCATCAAAAGAAT
>JAGXCT010036718.1:17823-57659 GCA_022495035.1 Philopotamus ludificatus | reverse complement strand
AAAAAAAATGACGACTTTGAAATGTGGTGTTGTGAAGCACTGGACCGCTAAATGCACAATCGTTTGTGCCCTAGAAAAAATGAGAAACAAAAAGGATGACAAAATCACAACTAAATGACTAAAAAAGGATTCTTCACTACTCTGGACATTTCGCTAGAAAAACGATAGCCAAGAGAAGCTCGTCTCGCTTAGTAACGTACAAGGACGTAAGATCGGCATAGTCTCCATCGCAGTAATTGCGACGCCAGACGCGGAATGCAGAGAGGCTTGGAGAGCCATAATCAAAGGGATTTAGACCAAGAATGGACACGATTCTCAGACATGAAGATACCGACGCATGAAGCAGAATTACTAATATTGAATTAATATTGTAATTATAATTCATATAAAAAATAAATATTTACAAACTCTCTTTGTATCAACCATATTTCCGCTTGTTCAACTACAACTTAGTTGTAGTGAATTATTCTAACATGTGATTGAAAATATACATCATTATGTCCATCGGTTTGCATCAAACAATACCAAGATGGAAGCAAATTAAATCTCCAATTCAAACATTCGGGCGAAAACTATTAGTTGCATCGCAATGTAAATACCCATACAAACAAGTAATATGTATGCAGATGTAAACATAGCCTTAAGTTCTGTTTTAACAGCAAATTGTTACTTGGGCGCATACACATTGTGTGTGTACATTTGGTCTAACTTGCCTCTCTGAAATGACTCAAAGAACTCATACGCCATGTAATTGAAGTTGAATAAAGTTGAAGCATATAAAGTTTCGAAATTTGAATGCGGCGCACTCGTAAAAGTTGACAAATAATTAAAGATGATATTTTTGCGAGCGATATTTGCGGTGAAATAATTTTCTACCACCAAAGTCGTCCGTCTGCATGATATTATGTTTAATCATTTTGCAGTTTAGCAAGTGGGAACAAACATTTTGCTTCAGACTTAAACATTTGCATAATGAAACTCCGGAGAGCTCGCACAAACTCGCGTAAATGTAATTTCCTAATATATATATTATTGATCTGTCCATAATAAAATTACGCATTTAAAGCTCGGCCGTTTAGAGCGTTACTAATTAATCTGAGATTCAACGAGCCGTAATTGACTGCAGATACCTTCTCTTTTCTGTAAAATTATACCCGATGAAATATATAAGATGGAAGATTTGAGGGTTGGCTGCCGAGCAGAGCCGGTGTGCTCCATCAGGCTGGATGTGACACTTTATTTTCTTATTCTTCCTTATTCTTCCAGAAGCCGCGTGTCCTCTTGTCATGTCAGCCAGTAACGACCCAGGGCCCCGAACCCGGGGACCCAATTACGGTCTCTCCGCAATAAATGTCGGCCATAACCGTAATGACGATAATGGCAACATTGAGAAATCGTCGCCGTTACTGACCTTGTAACAGATACAAATTATTATTTTCCTACTCCGTTGCCTCACAGCGGAAAGTGCGTCGAAAGGAGCCGGAAAATAAATGAAACCCTCCGCGCATACATCCGTACACATATCCTACCATACACACGCATATATATGTGTGTATGTGATCCGTGGTGTCAGAATAATGGGATGAGTTCTCGAAAAAAAAATTCTTCGAAAATATATGGATCGAAAATGACTGATGATAAAAGTTAATGTACCCGGTACCTTATCTCGGTATATTTGCAAGATTGGATATTATACGCCAGTATGTACAAAATGTGTGAAAATGTATGAAAAATCGGGGATTAGGAAACTTGCGTGATGAATGAAGTGTGTCTGCCAATACTTTACTTTTCGCAAGACTGAATAATAAAATAGGAAAATTATATCTACCAAAAAAAAAATCATCCTATTTGATATAAAAATATTTAGTCTTCATATTTCAGTTAATGGTTTAGTTCAAATGCATTTAACAAAAAACGTAACTAAGCAAAAATGTAATATTATTAATTTGCTCTAGATTTCAGATCACCTGTATTTGATTTTCTACTCCTATACCGCAGCGAAGAGCTTAATCTAGGAAATACGACGTCATTGCTGAAATTTAATATACTGTTACTACCATTACATTTTATTATCTCGGTACCCTATTATCGAATTCAATATTTTTGCTAGAAATCGTATAGATTATCTAATGCAAGAATTAAATAGATAAAAATTTAGCCTATTCATTATGCCGATATATAAACAATGTAATTCAATATAGAGAATATTAAGACTATTTTTCTGGAATCATACACGAGACATGTTTCTTCGTCAATTGGAACCGTGCCAGAATAGATTCAATAAAGAAGTTATTGAAGCGATACAATAATACGCTTTTCATACATAAATATATATTCAAAGTATCGAGAAATTTCGAGTTAGTTGTGTACAATGTGGATTAAAATTAATTAAATTCACCAACATGGTGCGACAGCATAGAAGTTTATGTGGTCAGAACTTTGTTACAGAGTGAATACAAGAAAATGCACGAGAAACAGAATATAATTAACACTGAAACCACAGTACAAATAATGCAGAAATAAACAATTAAAAACGCTAAGTTATTTTTCCAAATTTGCATGTCGGCGTCGAGCTTATTAAACTATAAGTCACTGTAAGCTCATAGTCAATAAAGTGCAAGGGATCCGGGAAACTTTGGTCGTTTCGACGCTTTTAGTGAGGCTACCCATCTACTCTTGAGTTTAGTCATTAGAGCTATACAGGCCCTTGTCTAATTGGAAAGGTCCGCCCATCAACAGAGGTCTAACAAAACAAATTACCATCCTTTTTAAAAAAGCATCCGCTTCTGCAATCTGATTTGGACCGCTCTCAGACATACTGAAATTAGATTTGAACCTGCAAAGGAAAAAAAATAACTATCGCAGAATGGCTATTTCAATAAAAACAACGTTGATTAACTTAATAATAACATGAAACGTATTTTATTTATATTAACCAAGTCAACTTAAATTTTAAAAAAAAAATGATAATCGCACAGGATATTTCCCGATTTTTCACAACTTGCAAAAAATATTTTCACTTTATTTTTTAGGAAAATTTCCCCTTGATCACATACGTCTGTTCAAATCTAATGACGTGTGAGCTTTCATATCGCCGGGTGCCGATTGACATGGGATAATAAAATCAGAGGGGACATATAAGGTGGAAGAGCTGCGATCCATTTTAGAGAGCAGAACCTTTTCTTCTACCGTCTATTTCGGAGAATAACAAAAGAGACAAAATAAATATACGAACGATAATCAACCGTATCATCGCTCGTTTCGACGGCGTCTCGTTTGTTTGAGATTTTATTTGATAAAGTGCACGAACAAAATGGTACCAAGCATCAAACACCCTTTATGTGTTCGCATAATTCGATTTGCGAACCGAGCAAAAAATCGACAGAATGACAATCGAATTACAATATATTTTACATTATAAAAGCAAAAAAACATTTTTTAAATATTCGATATTCGATTCGGTTACAATGTTGAGATGACAGTATTATATTATAAAAAACAAATTTCAAATTAATTTTCATGGAAATGTAATTTGCGTGTGTTTTTTTAAACAATCTGCGCAAACATAACACGCGAGGATATAGTCTATATATTTATTCATTTAAAGAAACAGCGAAATATTAATAAATTAAACGGAAACATTAAATTTATAAAACATACTACCTAAACACAATATTTCTACTGCACGGCTTCACTCTAACGCAAATCGCTAATTGAATAAATTTAATACCAAAGTCTGTTGAAAGAGTTATTATATTCGAGATCGCAAAACAGAGAATACATACAATGGTTAAACTTGCTGTATTTATCATCAGCTGCAAATTCTTTGGCGATATAAATGGTAAAAATATTAAAGAATAACCGTATTGGTGTGTGTAATTAGAAGTAAAAGCGTTTACGCTTAAAAAGTACAAAGTTAACTGATTAGTTAGAGTTATTTAGGAAAACCCCAAAGGTTTTAGTTAAAATATTAAATAATATAATTATATACAGAAAATATGTTGACAAACAACATAATTACGTCGAACATAAATTAAAAATAGATTATATAAGACTTATTTACGACATAACTCCATATTGGCACTGAGTTAAAATGTATTAAGTCTAATTATATATTACTCTAAAGTAGGGTTCCTTAAACTATGTTCCGCGGAATAATGATGTTCCATGAGACCTGAATAGGTGTTCTGAGAATTTGTATATTAATCTTTTATAATAATATTTTTTAAAGATTAAATAAAGTAAAGGTAAAAAGATAAATTTCTATTGATGTTTGAGTCGTCAAGTATTAAGGTACATGCCGATATTTTGAATAGAAATTCGATTCAGAAATCAAAATCGGGTCAAATTTATATTTCCGGGTAGATATTATCTCACTCAGTGCGTGGAAGAGATGAGGTATATTGTTTTTACACTCGCAACTTTAAATGATTACTATCACTCAAACTAGAAATAAAAGTTCAACAGGTATCTTATTTCATTTAATGGTGAAGCTCATACAATACGAGAGACACTTATCAAGTCAGGTGGAAAAACTATGATGTCGTGTGTTCTTAACAAGCATTCTGCTAAAAAATAGACAATAGATAATATTAATACAAATATCAAATAACACTTTTTTACAATTCAAACAATACAGTTTAATAGAGGAAGAGTTAATACATCAACGTGGACTTTGCAGTGTAATTAGATTGCAAATGGAAGAATCTATATATGTCTATCTATTTTTTCAAAGTGTATTATTAAAAATAAAATATAATTTTGGATTTTATCAATTAAATCATAATGTTTTTGATTGTTTTTCTGCCTTCTATTAATGTGTAAATAAATTAAATTTTAAAATAATTAAAGAAGTTTCCTACGTATTTACATATCACCGATAAAATTTTAAAACAATTCTTTGAATATTGGGAAGGACGATTCCTGAGTTCCGAATTTATTTTCTGCGACAACTAAATCAGTAGGCCTAAGCGCAAGCGATTATAAAAAAACTAATTGATTTAATAAGTGACTGTGATTTGAAACGAAAATATAAGGATTTGCCATTAAGTGATTTCTGGACAAGTTTGTTAGAAAAATATCCCAACGTGTAAGGCAGGATTTTTTTATTAATCAAGTCAACGCGCAGGAACAGGCTCGTTGCCATTCTAGATGTAAAAATTTAACATACTAATACTGTGCCTGATATTAAAGAGATTTGGGAATCGAACACTCAAAATCATTAAAGCCACTAAGAGCTTTATTTACTATATATATGATGTGTTTAAACAAATGGTAAGTGTTTTGATAACACATATTTTATATTTTAAATTAACCATGCCAAAAAATAAGCTGATTGTCCCGTTAATATTTCTAGATTTTCGAAGTGTATTTGTCGTTACAAAACAAGTTGTTGAAATTCTGCTCTAAAGAGTATATTAAAAGCACAGACAGCGGAAATTGATATTATATTCTCAACACTAATAAACTTACGATTAATAAACATACAACTTTAGCAGTACTTGACGCCATAAAATAAAATTTATAACGATTGTCCTTAAAGAAATATTTATAATAATATTGAAAGATTAAATTTTGGTTTGTTTTTAGAAAGCTTCTGAAAAAATATCTTTAAAATATATTCAGCATCATGGTATATGTTTAGAGAGGTATAATTAGGCTTCTCTAATAGCCACACTTAATCTTATATGGGCGTGGACAGTATGTAGATAGATAACCTCTATGTGACATTAGATAAAAAAAAGATAGTTGTTGAAACTGACGATATTACCTCGCAAAAAAATGGCCTTATTTTTTTACCGTTTTATTATTAGCTATTTAAATATTTTTTTAATGGTCAATGTATATATAATATTTTGTATAAAAGAAACTAAATCCAGTTAAAAGTATATGTAGTTATAATAAATATGTAAATTGTAAAAATCCACCGAAACTATGCAATAAATAAGCTCCCCCTTTTCTCTTTATGCACCATTACATCCTACAACATGGTACAACATACAACCACAGACTAAAAAAATACATACGCTAGCTTTCAGTTTATACTAATATACATAGATATTTGAAAACTTTTTCAGAAGGCTTATATTTCAAGTTTTACGTCAAACAAGGCTCCAAGGAGATAAGCACATTCCTGACATGCTTTCTCCACAGTTGCAAGTACAAATTGTACCACTCGAGCCATGAGATTGAATCCAGAGGTGCAAACCACACTTTACGAAATATCACAATCTTCCAAGCGTGTGCTGATTCCAGAAATGGATCTGGCTTGTGTATATAAAGCCTTAAAGATCGAGAAAGCTAGACGTTCCATTGAGGGCATATTTCAAGAGCCTGCTGCTGACACCGCCCTCGCCGACCCACATTCTAAAGTATCTTTGAATATAAAAGTGCACTTCTGCCCCTCATATCAATTGGGGAGAGAGCCCCCCGCCGATATTAAAAATATTCGCCGGTTTCCATTGTTCATGAGTAGGTTTATGGGGTGGTATCAAAGTACCCCCCGTGTCGGCCAAATTGCTCGAAGGAAAATTCTGAAGACTCTGGTCGGAACATGACTGAATTATAAGCGAAAATATTGATGTTTAATGGTATGTGAAAGTTATCCTCCCGCGCAGTCTCTAAAAAATACAATTTTAATTATTCACGACTTAAAAACTTTCTCTTTATGAGATAAAATTGAATAAATTATTTGAATGAAAAGATACACGGATACAATTTCATGTAATAAATAATATATAAAATATATAAAAGTTGTTTTTGGCACGAGGTTTATATAGTTTTAATTACTTTATATTAATATTAATATGTTATTAAATGAAAATTCCCGTGAGTTTGCTTGTTATTGTGGTATGTTTTCGCGTCGAAACTAGACTGGCATTCCTTCATACCCACGAAAAAAAATAATTCAGACAAATGGTACGTTTTATCACTTTATATACCGCTCCATTCATTTGGAGCAATTTAAAAAAATGTTAGGGTCTCTCTTTAAAAAAACATTTTTTCAACTCTACCAGCGTCCTATTAGGGCCATACATTTTCCTCGAGAGGTTGAAAATTAAATCAAAATTACCCCAAGAGTATATAAAAAAAGTGTTTCCCTCTCAGCAAATTTTATAGGGGAGCTCCGGTGACGGAAAATTGATAACTCACGTATGTTATAATAAAGATAAAGTGTTTTAGGGAAGAAAATTTCAAGCGGAAATCGCTTTTGTTCAAAGGGGTGGTTTATTTTTAACGAATATTTAATGAAAAAAAAACGTATTGGTCATCTCAATTTTGATTATTATTAAATATTTTTTCCGATTAAAATGTCGTGCTTCTCTGTCCACCCGTCACTCTCCGTCAACTTATATTAATTACAACGAGATGAAGTTATGATTAATTAAGTTTACAGCATCCTGGGTAAAAGTAAAAAGGACTTTGATCAAATCCCCAGCGGAAAATTGATATTGCGTTGTTGTTTGTGGACAAATAATTAATAAAATAAAATATTTATATTTTTTTATGGAGCTCTATAGTAGGATGTTAAATTTTATTCTAAGATTTTGTTTTTATAAAAAAATAAAAATATTATACAATAGGCAATAGTACACGCGTGTGCAGTCCCTCGAGTGCTACTTCTAAGATATATGGCAAACGTTAAAAGATAGAGTCACCCTGTTGCTCTTTATGACCCCCGATAGGAAACTTTTGGATCACACCTCGTAAACGGGATTAGAAATTGGATTTTTTAATAAGATTTTTTTAGTGCTCATTTCATTGACATTGATAGCTTTCAGATTTAATATTTTTTTATTATTCACAGATCGATGATGATTTTATAATTTAGAAAAAAATTCTGCACCGGAAACCTGTTCATTTTTTTTACAAACAACACCAGATAGAATATATTAGGCATGAAATTCACTTGCTATAAAACTGTGGCATAAAGTAAATTGTGGTTACGTCCGCAAGGTCGCGTCGGCATCGCGTACACAAGAAATTTCAGGGGGACAGAAGTGGGGGTAGAACCCTCTCGCAGAGTGATATACTGGAGTAAAATAAAATAATAGACCTATCTGTTTTATGTTTCTGCGTATGCCGGCCTGGAAAAATGATCTAATAAATTCAAATTGGCAAAATGAAATATTTCGCCGATGGCTGCGGGGCCTTTTCAGGTAATAAAACATTTTACGAGCTCGCAGGGTTAAGCCGCGGAAGTTGCTCCTACTCCGCAGGTGATGCATTTAGAGCCGGAAGGAAGTTTGGGGAGAGGGTGGGTGCAGTCACTTCCGGTGCAATCTAACCGCTTACCACCCCGGATGCGGCGAGTCGAAAATCTACCCATCTTTATCATTTCTGGGGCGATATATTGCCGTCTTGAGACTATCCGGACCACCGTCTGCAGGAAACGGGAAGCCGTAATTGATAATCAAATTATGCTAACGTGATATATATTGCATATGAAAATTTTAATAATAATAGTCGGAAAAATATGAAATAGTTTTATAATATACAGTAAAATAATTTAAACCTGATTCAAAAATATATTTGCAAGTATTATGTAATAACGATATCATAATTTTTATTTGCTTTAAATGCACATATACGAATATATTTAACTTAAGTGTGCGACATTTAGATAAAAATTTAAGAATTTAATTTAAACAATAGATAACAACTGAAATAAATACATAAAGGACTTGATGATCGTTTTGTCGAATGTGAAGGTGATGACATAGTTTATAAACTCTCAAGGGATCTTTGAAGAAAATGGTAACATAATAACGAAAGCCAATACGACATTATTGGGCAATTTTAAAGGCAAACCGAAAAAAAAAATTTTTTGTTCTCATGCCTTAAATTATCTACTATATTCAAGTTGTAATAAGAGGAAATACCTAACACAGATAATATTGTGATGTTCCAAATTCGTTTGGCAAATTTCTGGAGAATATGGTGGATGAGAAAGAAGTTCCCAAAAGGATTTATAATTTTTTTTTAATTTTATGTCTTTTTCGAAACGAGTTGAACAGGCTTTAAATTTTTGATTTTTGATAATTTAGAAAAAATCTTAAATACAATTTTTAGCAAATTCGATAACAATATTTGTTTCAATAATGAGCGATTGGCATTGCAGAGCCATCAATCGTAAATAAAAAATACAATAATATAGAAATTATAAAGAATTAGAAGAAAAACATGTTTTATTTAATTACTATATTAAGAATTGAGGTATCAAAGTCTATAACAATAACGAATTTTTACTATCTTTGACGAGAAAATACAGACGCTGTTCTAGTGTATGATGATTAGAGTAACCTTTCGTGGTATTAGAATCTTCTAAACTGAGTAACCTCTTTAAGGGTTGTATCGGGATTTTTTGTGAACTCTGAGGTAGGTCGATTTAAACTTGGTGGAGATGAATAGTCGTATTTACTGGACATTATATATTGCTCAACAATTATCGTTACAAACTATAAATGATTCAATAATAATAAATATAATTATATATATATGCTAATAATTTTTATTTAAATTTTAAATAAAATCACTTTAACGACTTAGATGTCGTCAGACGATAACAACAACAAAAAAAAAAAAAAACTATCACTCGGAGATGAAATAATTAAAGAATAACTAATATATCACAAGGGCTAAGAAAGCATTTTCGGGAGAACGACAATGATTTATATCTTGCTATAAAACTTAAATTAAATTGAGGTTCTTGATAAAGTGGGGAAACATGAAGAGAATAATAAATTAAAATTGTTTGTCTCTTTTAATTAAGATCACTAGTTATTATTTAAAAAACGAACCCACGGAAATACTTATTAATTTACATAGAATAAGTATGTTTAAAATGTATCAGCGATAGCATAAATAATATGCAATAATCCAGCCATGTCCAAATGGTCATCACTTGTAGGTCAATTTATAATTTACGTTTGTTTTGTTCTTCTGAGCTTCCTATATATTTTTCATTTATTATTTAAAAAACAGATTTTAAAAATTAAAAATTTGTTAAAATTAGAAATCTGATTTTTATGACGAACAAAGGATTCTAGAATTATGTTTTTTAACAGATACAACAATAAAATTAAAGAATTAAGTCTGAACCTACAAGGTGAAAATAAATAGATTACAATATGTAATAAGATATGAAAGCTTTTATCACAAAATTAGAGCATTCTAAAAAACAACTACAGTAAACCCCCCTATAACGTCCTCTCATATAACGTTCCCCGCTATAACGTTTGCAGCGGTTTTTTCCTATAACGTCGAACTCCCCTATAACGTTCGCGCAATGACATAATGTAGCTCCGGATTTCTTGACATCGACACGCATCCGACGAAACTAAATAAAAATATTTGGTGATTCATCGGCACGAGGCTATCGGCACGAGGCTATCAGAGCATTCCAGGGATATTCACACTTTCACACAGTAAGAAAATATTTTTCACTTTTATATCCATGGAACGAATTATAATCAAGTAAATCGATGCTCACGTTTTTTTTAACTATTTGATTATGTAATATACATGCATAACTCTTAATCTTATTATTGATATGATCTAATTTCACAATAAGGTCTCTACAATAATTATTTCCATATGCGTCGATTTCTTTGATGCTTAATTCTATACTTAGTGGTTGGAATAAAGCATATTCCCGGAATAGTTTTTATTACATTTATTCATCATATGCTAGCGCATTATATAAAATTTAACTAATAAAATATCGCGTTGATCTGCCCTACCCAGCAAGTTACGGGAAGATTACGTCAGTCAAAATATGAGAGGATATCGTCATTTGCGCTGGTAAACACGTAAAAATGTAAAAAAAAATAAAATAGGAATGTGTTGATTTACTGATTTCCTTTAAATCAAAAAATAAAATTATAAAACCTTAACCCCCTATAACGTCCTCTTCTATTACGTAGAACCTATTCCGACGTTATAGAGGGGCTTACTGTACTGTAAAAAAAATGACATTTATTTTAAACTATTATATAACTTAATGATTTATAAAAATATGATTATGAAGACAAAATTAATTAAAGTATTTGATCACAAATATTCCAGCAATGCAAAAGCGAGTGGACAATTTCACAATTTTCTTAACGTCGTTTAATGTGAAGTTCGAATCTGCACCTCCAGATTTACAAATTTAGCTTATAGACTTGCAACCAAGCAATGTGCAAAGGGAATGAAGAGCACAAATTTTAACAGAAATATATCCTCGAAGATGCATTTCCATCTTCGATTCCAAAATTAAGGCAAATGGCAATATGCGATTAAATTACTAATCTTTTTTTAAATTGAAATTATAGAATCGAAGTGTATAAATAGGTTAACTGGTCATTATTCAACCAATCAGTTGATATTCAAAAAATATCAAGTCAAAACAAATATTCCGATTGTCATATTATTATTAAAATATTATGTATTTATATCCGTCAATATTTGTACCCGTCATAGCTTGGAGGTAATTAGAATCAAATTATGATTGTTAAAGTTAATTGCCAATTGCCTTCTGAGTGACGCTGGTCAACAGAGGGGTGGGATGAAGGCTGACGACATTCATTTCACAAAAAAATAATTGTCAAAAATATAAGCTGGGAAGCGGGCAGCAGCGCTCTTCAGTATAAAAAAAATCACTGCGGTGCAGAAGGCAACGGGAAACCACTGCACTATATATTCCCATGAAAACCATTTCCATGGTCCTCCATAAGGGGAATCATGCACATGGTCACGATCCTTAGAAATGAGGGAAAGTGGATTAATATCTTATATAAAAATATAATAATATGTAATCGCTTCACGACTCAAAAAAAAAATATTCGTCAAAGACATTTTATTTTACGTGTTCATTGTGTAAAAAGATTGAGTTAATTAATATCTCAACATTTTGATCCTTTTGTAAAATCATAATTGTTATAAATAATATTGTGCTACACAATTTCGGAACACGTTATTTAACAGCCGGCCGGATTCCCCAGGCGGAATGAACATTTCTTAAGTAATTGAAGATAACGATTCGAATATTCTACGGCTTATTCGATTAACCGGCGATGTTTTACGACCGAAATTATTAAATATTTGGCGACGGGCTCAACCCTGACAGGCCCTAGAAACAAATATTAAATTACCTCCGGTCCGTTGGCTTCGCGCCAATAAATATTTCAATTTTTAATATCGCCCCAAAAATGTAGTTACGCAAATATGAGCCAAGTCGAGAAGGGGGCCGATCCGTCTATCAGGAAATTAATCTTTGTACGTGGCAGGAATTTATTACTCGAATTCGTCGAGATAGTGAGGAATTTGCCTGTCAAATCAAATTTTTACTTAAATAGCCCACCCAAGCTATATATATTAATATTTTTATTTATTAATTAGATATATTCGGCTACATGCGTACATACATATGTGTGATACAATATATAGCTTCGTCCTTCAGAGTAATCGACATATATTGTTAATACAGAAACAGTTTGCTCTTTGATGTGTGACTCGGTGCTAATTTAACAGCGATTGACGACACAAGTGGTCCAATACTCCACAAATCAGTATCCCTTCAGAAACACATTATCACAGTGTCTCGGCTCATCATTCACCCGAGAAAAAGTTTTTCGTCATGCGACGTCAAAGATTCCGTCAGACTTTCCGTGTGTGTGCTCTTGGCGTACTTTTTCAATTCAAACTTGTTTTTGGAAATGCGTGTATGGGCCAAACTTTCCGGGACAACCGCCCCCCCTTTTTCCCGTTCTCTAACCCACTCCCCTTCAATCTCTCTCTCTATCTACCCTCGGGAATATATATTCGATGAGGTTGTACTCGTTATGAGATCGAGAGTTACTTATCACCACTTGTTCGGCACCTACACTCGGTTAGACTCAGTCAATAAGGGCTGTTTTGGCTTCTGAAAACCCTCATACTCTACTTCATTGAACTCAATTAGGAGGGTATTCTGGGGCCGCGAGAGCTCAACGAGGTCCGTATTTTTTGAACGCGATCCCGCTCGTGTGACGTTTATTATTTCTCCGAGAATTTCTGCTCTCGAAGCAGATGTGATAAATTTCAATATTGATAGGAATTAATTAATCAAGAAGTGGTTTGCATGTCTAATGAACGCTGTATAATAATATAATAAACGCTAACCAACAATACATGAATAGCCCAACACGAACGGCCAATAAATTCAGGTGATTCATTGATTAAACTATTCATACATATTAAAATACCGAGGAGTTTCAATTTTTAAATTAATTTGGGAAAAAAATTAAATCAGTACGACGTAATCTATAGCTTGAATTAAATAAAGTATTAAAAAATGCGGGATAATATTATGCATTACATTTTTTTTATTCTGTAAATTTATAAAAATAGGTTTTCAATTTAGAATCGAATTCAAATTAGATTTTCTGCGACGTATGAAAAAAAATCCTCTTTCAATTCAATGAGATAGTAATAAAATATTGGTTTATTACGAATCTGAGATTTGAATTTTAGAATTTTATTATTTTGTAAAATACAGACACGCGTAAAGAAAAGATTTTAACATACATTAACAAAAAATAAAACCATATTATTAATTTAAATATACTTAAAAAATTGAAAAATATGAAATTTATTAAGAAATCCGTGACAGAAAGATATAATATATTCACATTTCACTAAACAAATTTGCAATTATAACTAATAAGTAATTTTAAAGCAATCCCAATATTTAAACATTATATTTATTTAATATCAAGTATATTATATAGTAAAATAATAATTAACTTGTATATATTCTATAAATCTTAGGGTACCCTAACTATCACCCTAATTCATTCGTCACGGGGGTTCGAAAACAGCGTATTGACATTTTTTAAAATATATCACTTGTACGTTTTACTTGTATTCAGCACATCGTACCGGATGCGAGCAAGAAAGAACATCGCGCGCGTGGCAACAGCAGAGAATATTTTTGTTTTTATTTTTTCGCAATTGCGGACAATGAAGGTCAACGATTATTTATAATATTTATTCTTTAGACTTATTTAGACAAATACAAAAAGTTTGTGACATGTAGGATTTATATTATCGAGAAAAATTAAAAACTTGGGTTACACAATATCGGCACGGCTAAATAAATGTGTTCATTGAAGAAATTATATAAAAAATGTTGCAGTTCAGTAGTTAAAATATTAGCTATTAATATATAATAACTTACAACCAATTATGACAACAAAAAAACAGTTTTTATTAAATATTTCTAGATTGCATTAAAATATGCTACAAAAAACAAGATGCAGTTGATTGTATCACGTTTTACTATAATCTATAAATATTAAACCTGTCATACAATAAAAATATATCAGAACGATCGTCGAATGTAACGCTGTCGTAATATAATTAATAACTCATATAAAGTTGAAAAATATAAATAAAAATTTATCTGTAATTCAATTAAAGGTAAAATATTTTTAATTCGATGGCTAATTAATAATATCATATAGATTTAATTATATAAATTTGTTTTAGACATTATTACATAATAAAACATTAATACATGCTGACTTTAATAATAATTTAAATATATTAAATAACAATAATGTATTCAGTATATATTTTTAAATCATATAAAAAAATCGAGATCTAAATTTTATTGATTATGCCTATAAATAGGAATAATAATTTAATTGAATAAAAATTGTGTTCAAATGTATTAATAAAATATGTACCTTTGATAGTTATATATAAAATGTAGCTATTTATATATAAATAGATAAATAGACGCAGAAAATAATCTACTTTGACAACAATTGGCTGAAGTTGCTGTATAAATTGCAGTTTGGTTCCAGTATAAAGAAATCTGAAACGCATTGTTGATTTTTCTATTCGAATGCATAAACCCAACAGAGAGTTCATAAACTGCAATTAATCACATCTGAAAAGGACGAGTGGTTCTTTTGAAATCGGAATCAGGTAAACTATAATATTATAACGGAAGATTTCACAAATTCATGCATCAGATAAAACTGATAATAAATATTTATATATTGTTTTCTAACCCCTCAATAATTAACCAAATGTTTGAATAAAACACGGATTCAGAATTGAAAATTATGTGCAGAATGTTAGATATGGAAAATGAAATGAATAATGTTAGATACGAGATACGGAAAACGAGATGTGGAATGTAAGATTTTGGATATGAAAAGTGGGATTCATGGTGTTGGCTATTGAAGGTGATATATGTAAGCTTTAGGAAATATACATATGTATGAATAAAAATAAAATATAACGTATATTTTATTTTATTTATGCTATATATTCGACCGAAATATTTATACAATATTAGAAAATATTTAAAATATATTCGATACGACAACGACGTCATTTACATAAAAAGATTTTTTTGCTGACAATAAAGTGTATTCGGTATCTCCGAGGAATAACTTTCATAATCAGATTTCTTTTCGTAAAAAATCTTGTCGGTTCGTATTACATTTTAAGATTGTTTTCAATTGGGTATATTTTATTTAATAAACTACTTGTTTATGTTTTGGTAAATTTTACTGAATAAATTTCCTGTACATGGCAATAAAACATCAAGTTCATATTTCATGCATTATGGTCGTGGCATACGATACCAATTCCGCCATACGCGAATTTATTATGCATTGTTTCCATTTTTCACGCAGTTATTTGAAAGGTGTAGAGACTTCTTGATTTATGAATGCAAATAATGTATGGCCCAAAAAATTTTGTGGCGTATCCCAGACAAGATCTATGTAATTTTTTTCTATTAAAAAAATGTAATAAAAACACGAGAGATTGATGGGGAAAAAAGTCGCCATGACTTCATTTTTCTGAAATAATTATTTTTTACGTGACTAAGCTGTTTGTCGGGTTGCGTGTTTACAAACTCAATTATAATTGCCTAGTCAGCACATTTTCAATAACATATATTTTTCTGGAAAAAAATCATTCAAATATATACGAAATATGCTTGAACTTCGAATGAACATAATAAATAGCGTTGTGTTTTTCAGCACGAGTTAAATGAAAGAAGCCCATTTTTAATAATAAAATGAATTCTGTTTTAACATTAAAAAGAGATTTTTTTAATACTCGATTCGAAAACTACATCGTAGGTCTACAGAGGAATTCTCGGCCATAAAACATGTTTAACAGCTAAACATAAAGGTGGCTTTAAAGTGTTGGAATAAATATGGCGACACTCAAATTAATGATGCATTTAATATACCAAAGTACAGAAGGCTCATTTTTAATTAAAAGATTTAATTCAAATAAAATCTAGGCCGAGTTAAATAACTCACAACTGAAGTATATGGACTATTGCATACCGCTAACTACTGCTGAGAATAAAATTTATTAAATTATTTATAATTATTACAAATTTTCCCCGCATTTATATACATAATATTTCAAATGTAAATTAGATAATTCGAAAAGAAATCCTTGTTTTTTAATAGAATTATATTTTACAAATATTTTAAATATACATAATTATCCTCATTACATCTGTTTTCAATCAAGACTAATATCGTATAAAACTCGTTGATGGTTAATGTGCCCTCGAGGTATTTTAACCTAGCCGTGATGGTGCGGTCTATTTAGGACCCCAAGTTTTTGATATTTCTAGGATAACTCATTTAATATAAATCAGTGTCAATGTCACAAACTTTATTATTTGTCTAAAAAAGTCTAAAGTATACATTTTATAAAAAAATTCGAGCAATTGCGAATAAAAACAACAATATTCGCTGATGTTCCCAACGGCGCGATGTTTTTTCTCGCTCGCATTTAGTAGGATTTGCTAAGTGCGAGTGAAACGTACTAGCGACACGTGCCACGAGAACTCGGCCGTCAGTAGTCGACGATGTTCTCAATCTGCGGCGAGAGGCGAGACATCGTCGAGTATACGTGTCGTTCACGCGTCGCAAGCAAATCATGAATAACTATTTTTATTCTTAGAATAATCTATTTTTTTTTAAAAAGTCAAGATATTGATGAAGATTTCAATAATAACTTGACTAGAATGCTTAGGGTCTATTTTCCCTTATAAACAGACTAGATCGGTTAATGATAATTAATATATGATATCAATTATTTTCATATAATCCTACTTTTCTGGGATCTTTGGGATAATTTAAATATGATACCAATAAATAATTTTACTATTAATTATAAAATAGAAAAATAATTAGGTTTCAAATTCAAAACTATGTTTTCAACAACTGTCGTCAGGCAATATGAAAAGTAATTAGTTTGTAAATGCGAAATTGAGATAAAGGTATATATAACTAGCTCTCCATTAATCAGCAACTACTTTCGAACAATACAAGAAATGTTACAACTTACTTTGTGCTTTATTATTATTTTATTATTAGGAATATCCATATATTATTATGTATATTAGATAATAATTCTAATGTATATGTGTACTAATGCAGTTACTAAATCATAATAAATTATTCTGATAGGTTTCTTTCACACATAAATAACATTATTGCCAACCGTATATCTTTTTATTAATTGACAATAAAATTAGTAATTAGATTGATAAAACATTATTTAGACAGTCAATTCCTGTATACATATTGTGTTGTGTTAACAATTTAAGAGCGCATTCGGAATTATTTAATCTGGATAATTTATAAAATATAGATAATAAAGTCGATAGATATTTGATTTTCATTATATAATTAATTTTATTTTCAAACATTGACCTTTCAAAATGTGGTAAGAATGTGTTTTGTTAAATTTATGATTGTGCGAAAATTTTCCAAACTTGCACTAGCATGTAAAATTCGACCATCATCGATGCCATTGTCTGCTAGATTTTAATCTTCATTCTTGCACAAATTTCAAAGTGGTAGCGCGCATAGGAGAAGAATGCTCCACCATGTGCCCCCGTTCATCATTTTAAAATGTTAAAAATGAGTCCCATTGAACAGCGCACTCCCGTGTAGTTCCCGTGGGACATGAATAAAAGAAGACGCCTAGTGGATGCTGCAACAGTGGATAAAGAGGCGCACCCCCCACTCCACACGAGCCCACCGTCCCATAGAAAGGCACTACGCCATTACACAATCACACAAAAAGGCTCGGAATCTATAAATATTCCCCTCGTCTTTGTGGCAGGCAAGTTCACGTGCATTTCAGCTGTTCATTAAATGGCGGGCTTAATCTCCGCGCCAAGTGTACGGTTATTTACAGGCGAAAATCCGATACGGCATTTTCATTATGCAGGCTCTCTTTAGAAATTTTCTTAGTGAAAGCCCGGATTCCTCAACCTTTTTCCTATTCAGCTATCAGTCGGGCACAATAACGCGCCGTTATCAATCTTAGCCCGTTTTGTAAAGGAGGAGACATCCGTGCCAAAGACTTTCGTTTTTTGTCGGCATTTGACCGTTTATTGAAATATTGAAAGGCCCCGGATTAACGACACACATATGCCACGCAGACAAATTATTAATCTTTGATAAATAAAACAAAAAAAGTTTTATATTTTTTTTAAGAATTAAAGTGGGACAATATGGAAAAATTGACAGCTCTAAAAAATTAAAATGTAATGTACGGGTAAACCCCGTTGGATACATATAACAAAATAAACATAATTGTTATATTATTAATGACAAAATATTATACAAAACACAATTATTTTATTTTAATGTTGCAACATGTTACAACAAACGATGCAACATTTATTTGTTTATTATGCGCAATTTGCCAATAACCGTAAAATAATCCCTTAAACAGCTTTTCAAAACTCACTCTCTCTTGATATTTGTCGTTTTTAACGTTTACAACTTCGTGTAATTATTATGAACATAAAACGCATTTTCAATGATTCTGACGCTTAAAATTTTGCACAGGAACAGGTTTTTTGGGACATAGTATGCTAGTACTAGTTAACAATTTATTGGGTGATTTTAATTAGATCTGAATATTATTTTTATCAACCTTCGATGCCCACGGAAATATTAAATTAGACCAATCTTTCAGAATTTCTTGTAAAAATATATTCAGAAAACTCTTCATACACATTGTTTTTCTTAAATAAAAAAGCTTTGAATGTGGAAATGTGCTTGATCTATAGGCTGTAAGATAGAAGTGGTATTCGAAGGTAATAATACCAATTCGACTGAAATATCAGTGATCAGAGTCTCATGTTCCAGAAGATAAGTCGGCGTATTGTCCAACACCAAAGAGCTTGAAGTTCAACTTCAATAACCTCACAATATTTTTTTATTGTTGAGGAGAATCAATCCATAAATACATTTCGTGTTATCTACGCCTTTTGATAACAGTCTCGTCTATATAAAAAAATAAAATTTGATGAACAATTTCGGCCATCCAAAATTTTATGTAACTCTTAGATATTTTTTAGCTGATTCCACGTAAGCACTAGCCGATTACTTTTACTTGGTTTCAAAAAAATTCTCCATGTTGAGTTTTAAATGATCCCTAAGGTTCCTCAATCCAATGGTTTAATATTTTTTTTAAATCCGTCATCATACAATATTAATATGTATTTTTTCAATAAATGACGGAAATATAACGAATCGGGGGACGCGATCAACGGGAGTTTTATGTATATAAAATTAATTAACTATAAAAATAGGCTAATTTTATTAGAAAAGTTCGTAAACTATTGTGAATTTTCAACCAAAATAATAGTTCAAACGAATCATCAGTTCAGAAAACAAATAAAATTGAAGGAAAACTGATTCTTAAACGATCCCAAACCCTATGGGTAGAGTGGAGTGAATAGATAATACCTAATAAAATAGTAAATAAATGAAATATGCCAAAAATAAAAAAAAATTTACACAACGGTTATCACCAAATCGGTAAGCTAGACTTACTTTAACGGTTTGTTTAACCCAAAAGGATTGTTTTGTATTTATTGGGATTATAAAGAAATTATTTAATGTTAGACGTTAAATCTAAGATTACGAATGATCCGTGAAAAGTTTTTCATAGCTTAGTTGAATGATTTTTTCACTATTGATTTTTTCATTTTGACACTAAGACATTTTTTAAGAAAACAACATTTGCATAATGTTGGAATATAGCCCTAGTATATTTCTTCAAACCCAGAGATTTTAATTAACTATAAAACAGGAGTTAATTACTTTTTATTGATATATTTTTATCATAAAATAGATTGCAAACTATGTTACTATGTTTATCCTTAAATCAAAATGATCATATTGAAATTGTTTATTCTATCATCTACATCATTATAACTATCGTTATATTATTTAATGTTAAGACTATGTGAAAAATTGCTCTCTACCTATTTATCATATTTTCAAACTTATTGCTATTATTGTAATTATTTAAAATATTAATAACTTTCGATATTTGACTGATTTTTAAACGCAAAATCAATAATACATAGAAAATCAACTAGCTACTAATATTACATTTTGAAAAATTGCAGTGGTATGCATAGTTAACAGAAAAAATGTTTCTGTTCAAAGTGTATAAATATCAGCAGTTATATAGGTATGGCGTCTAAAATTGTTATATAGCTTTCCTGTCAATATAATATATTTATTGTTATAAAACAATTAGTTATGATGGTAAATACATATATTTTTAGGAGTCAATAAATACGTATTCGAATAAAAATACATATTAATTCAATTCCAATATTCCATAAAAAATAAACCGGGCCACATGCCAGTAGCCAATACAGTGGGTAAAATCCCAAAATAAACTAATAAAAAATTTGTATTATTTATAGAAATAATAATCCTTATATAAATATTTTAAATTAAATATATATGAAAATATTATTAAAAACCACTAGATTAATATTACATCACTTTACGCACAATATTACGAAGTTGATTTTAAAAAATACGAAATTCCTATACAAGCCTTTTGCAATATACATGCCGAAACCTTGCAAATATCATCACGTAATATATTTTGTGGATAAAAAAAATATATGTATATTGGCCCTCTCACAAGGGGCCATTTCTCCATGTCGTCTCTCCGCGGAACGTCATTATAAATCATCCGGATTTTTCCAATAACAACAATATTTTCAATTCAATTACCGATATTGACATGGAATCCATATTTCGCCTTTTCACAGCGATGCCATAAATTTATTTTTTATGACCGACAAAAAACACACGTAATATTCTCAGGTCTAAATTCATACGCTTAAGAGTAATCTGATTACATTTTCTTTTAAATGATTTTGCATTAAGATATGGAATCGCGCAGGGTCAGGCCTGGCACAATGATAGATTGCTTTGCATAGTTTTGCCAACATTTCATTATAAAACGCTTAAACCTAACACTCTACACAATTGAGTAATCTGTGAAATTGTACGAGTTCAGTGTGGCCGTCATTAATAATTAAATTTTTGGCCAACAGAATGGATTCCATTATTTTTGGCAAGTTAAATTTCTCGAAATTTTAATGGGAAAACTTTACACGAAATTGTCCAGACGAACGCGCCCGACGCACACATTTAAACGTTCGATTTTCTTCTATGGAATATTTCGCAGAATAATTTACAGAGCCGGACCACCGTGTATATTCTTTACCCAATTTTTTTATCAACATCTGTTTCGTAACTTGGATATTATGAGCACGTCATTTCTACGGTCTGCGTAGTTTGAGGAAGAAAAAATATTTTCGCACAGGGCGCCATAACACGTCAAATTTAATATCAAAAATATTAATATATAAGCTTTCGAGAAACTAATTGAATTAAAAAATATATAACAATATATTAATTAATATATAATCCTTAATTTACCGCATGAAAAATGTTGTTTTGATCAAGGAAACGACCTTGTAGATTGTTTTGTTGAGAGTCTGTGAAATCCTCGGTTGCTCTATCTGGCCAGTAATTATTTCTGAAAGCTCTAAGCCCATGTCGGTTCATATTTCACAAACGGATAGTTGTTAGCGGAAGGCTTGAATAGGGTCATTTAAGTACTTTCAATTAAATACATCTTATAATTTCTGAATTTATCAGATCACAGCATTTAGCGGCATTGTTTGGGCAAAGTATAAATAAATTATTAGTTAGCAGCGACTCCAATACATAAATTAGTCCCGGATAGTTAGCGCACAATATTTAATGTTACCCATTACATTAAGAGCACCTGCCCTTAATAACAGAAGTTTTTGGTTTCTATATTTTATTTTGATGTATGACTTTGCGAGAAGCTGTATCATACTTGTTCCAGCAGCCGTCTCGTGATATATGAAAGTGGGCTCTAAGTTATGCAAAGTACAAAGAAATTAAATTACATCTCTGAAAAGAGCAAATGAAGCGAGAATTTTTAAATAAAAAAAAATCCACCCGCGGGAAAACTACGTCGAGATTTTTCGCAAACTCCATTATTGTAAAGCGAGTTGCGTAAACGTCTGCCAAATTTTCGCTTTTGCCTTTGATCAAATTATTTTTTTCTAATAGTGCTAGTAATATTAAATAATGTTTAGCTCTAGCAGACTCGTATTTTAATTCTTTGTAGCCCCTGTATTTTCCAGTCTTATATTCCTAGTATTTGAATTTGTTCAAATGGAATTATATGATAAAATAACAATTATTTTTACAAAATATTAAAACAAAAGTAAAGTAAGTTATTTTGATCATATTATTTAATAGTTTAATAGTTATATTTAGAAATAAAATTATTACATGGCTTTACGCCTTTTTAATTGCGTAGACATGAATTAATTAAAATATTAAATAACCTAATATGTTTTTCGAGGAGCCTAATTTTTTTTTAAATAACACATATTTCGTTAAGATTTAAAATAAAAATATATAAAAAGGATATAGGTCCTATAAAGATGTAATAGCCAAAAAAAATAAGACAATCCGATTTAATAAAGAAACATTCTTTAAATATAAAAGAAAATAATACAAATTCCAATATATCTTGATTTAAAAATCAACTATTTTGATGGATAAGGTTATCGCAATATGACAATATATCAAATTTGAAAATGAAAATCGCAAGAAATCCCCAAAAAATTTTCAAAAAAATAGAGTAAATTTAAACAATTTTGGTTAAAATATAATATTATCAATATGCATAATAGATGAATGTGTTAAAAATATTACGTTGAAAATACCGCATTTCTATATGATCTGTGCAAAAAAGTTTTTTCCTCGAAACTGATGAATAACATTTGATTTAAAATAATCCTTTTATATAAAGGTTATATTCTCTCAAGAACCACGGCCATCGCAAGTCATACTGATCTACCACCTACAATAATCGTATATAAGATTTAAGTGCTTTTTACTTCTTATTTTCAGAATTCTTAGGTTGTTTCACCCTGCTATTTACATACTCAGTCCTAGAAAATCTGACTGACCAACTAATATCTGCTTAAGACTCCAAAGCACATGCTCCAATAATAATCACGTCAAGGTCTGTAGAGAGACATGCTTTAGAATAACCGTGAGGTATCTAGAAACAATTCTTTGCTATCTCTGTCACCCAGTGAAAAGCTGGTGAGATGCGCTATCAGAGACCGATTGACCCGGCTCCTAACCGTTTCAGAGCAAATGCCAGGACGGATTCCTTCAGAATACCGTTCCCATCATTTCCTTCCACCTAAGAGCTCGTTCCGTCCTTAGTTCCCAGACCGCAGCGGCAACAGAAGAAACTCATTAGAAAGATTGAGCAATGCCGCACCCTGTAGTGGCTGTTTGGAACCCGATCGCTAAGGCGATACCACAATGTTGGCCTGCTGACCCAAAAAAGGACCTGCCCCTCCGGAAAGCTTGTGGGTCAACCTCACCTGGATTACGTAGCCAACTAATGTTGTTCTTGGCGTGCTCCGAAATGGCGGAAGAAACTCCACCACGACGAGCATGCGAAGAATGGCAAAGTAAAAGCCGTACGAAATCATCATCATCATATTCTCTCTATTTTCTATTTTGTTATGGTTTACCTGGCGTTCAGTAGACAACTATTATATTTTTTGGAAATGTCAGTCGATAAAATGTATTTACATCATTGTATATTTTATGAATTCCGTTAAGAAAATACGCAGCCAAAAACATTTGCAATGTGTATGGAGGAGATGCCCTCAAAGTTCGATAGACACAAAGGTAGTTTATAAAATTCTGATATCGGAGTTGTTCATTGACTGTTAAACCACGGATAAGGCCATAATGCCAAGTAGATCACGACGAAGATTGGAGTCAACAAATCAACTCTATTGAGATATTTGCATTATATAGGGACGGTTTCACGGTACGACGCTTGGATTCTTCATCAATTGGACCGTGTTTCAACATGTGTTGCTTTGAGTATAGGACAAATGCAAGACCTCTATTACATCGATTAATGACTAGGGATAAGAAATGGGTAGTGTAAAATAATTTAATACAGAAAAGACATTGATATACCTGGATATACGCACTTTAAAGCACTTTGAAGGCCGAAATCTGTCAAATAAGTAAAACTTTGTGTTTAGTGAGATTCCAAGGGTATTGTGTATTTATTATCCATTTAACTTTGTTAGCTAGATATCATAATAGAAAGATTCCAGATCACCATTCACCCATATAAAATACCCATATTTTGATAAAGATTCTAAAGATACAAGGGGAATGAGTCTCCCACACTTATGAACACCGGTTAATTTTGATATTATTTCAGGTGTTTTCATGTTTGATTGAAATTTATATTATTTGTTTTAAAATTATTAACTCAACAAAGGACAGATGGCATTAAATTAATTAATTTCAACGCGCTAAGCTACCTACATAAATATTTTTATAAAGCATGTCAAGATAATGGGTCTCTTCCTCTCACTTACCTCCTGGCCTGTGTTACGAAGGATTCCCTGAATTTATAGTTTTTGTCGGACACCCCACCTCAGTCGCGGATAGCTTACATTATCGAAATAATATGCATGTTATCTACAAGCCATAAAACTGGTTAAATTAAATGAAACTATTTAAAACACGCAGGACGTAATCAAAAGCTTACTAAGAATGATATTACTAACAATGGATAAAATCAAACATCGTCCCTTAAAAAATATTTACCATAATTGTTTAACGGAATAACAGTAATGTTTCATTACGAGAACGCGTGACTACATGTAGCGATGATGCAACATAAGCTTAATAAATACAAAAAACGACAAAATCTATGCATAAACCCAATATGTGTACGTTAAACCTATGTACATATTTGTAAAACACATATATTGTTAATTTTCACTAAATTAGGTTAATTTTCGTAAAACAGCCCTGTCACTTTCCCAAATTACTTACTTTGGCTCCGTCGTTAATGTATTAACAATCTAAATTCATATGTATGTGGGTATATAAGATGTTAGAATATTATAAAGTCACAGTCGACTTTCCAGCCTTCCAATTAGCGCAATGAAATTCGGTATTTATTAATGAATTTTCAGAATCCTTATATTTTAAAGAAGTTAACAATTGTACAATATTAATTTAAATTATTCATTCGAATAATAATACAATTATTAAGAAGAGCAACTTCAGAAAGACTTTATGTATGTATGTATTTTCATACATACCTCGTAAGTTGTGGCAGGGAGTCAAAATAAAGGTTGAAACATTGATAGCAGTGTTTGGGTAGTACATGCATGTAATAGAGTGACAAACTCACCGATGATGAGCCTGAGCAGGCTGGCAGCCAGCAGGTTGAGGTCCGGGGAGTTGCCCATGAGTGCTGCGTCACGTCCTCCCCTGGTGACACCGTCGGCTTTCCAGCAACTTCATCACTCCGATCGCTCCGGTGGGGAAAACTCCAGCGTCTATTTCCGGCGCTCTCCTGATGGAATTTTTCAGAGATGGCGTCGCCGCCGGAAGCCCCACTAAACTTGCGCGAGCCCCAACTGAAACAAAGGAGGTGCTAAACTTTAATATTTCACAGCTCGCTCGGAGGTGTTTTCGCGGTTCGTGGTAAAAAAATATACACAGACATATAGTGAATAGGCTCCGCTATAAAATGGATGGAATTTTGAAATTAACGATGCGCGACACGTACTCGTTTCGCTATTTTAGGGAAAAAAACATACCGCGAAATGGAGTTTTTTTCCGAATAAAAAAACGTGGACATTCTTGATTGCGAACCTTGACCATATACAAAAGGGCTATTAGGCTTATTCCTGTTACATAGATACATGAGATGAAAAAAATGCACATATTCCCCCAATTTATCATTCGTCCCCGGCATCAGTTTGTCGTAGGCGACCACATCCTTTGGGCCGAAAATAAAATAAAAAGATTACCGGGGAATCCGATGAGTCGTTGTATACACGCGATACGTATTACGGGCTCTACTTGACCGTCCCCCCGATAGAAAGGGAAATAAAAACACGAAGAAACAGTCCCGCAGAGCAAATGGCACATCTCGAGAGATGTTCTTGAGCCCGAAATGGGTCAAGCTTTTTTTTGAAAAATAAGAATGTGTGAGGATAATGTGGGCGAGCGGAGAATAATGGCCGGCGCTATTTTTACGTATCACGTCTCGCGCGTATTGCCTGCAAATATTAATGCCATCCTCCTCGTCTTCTGGCCCCGCTTCATTCGCCGTGAATTTTAATATCGCACAATGGGTGCAATCAGCGTTGTTGTGGGGGGATTGAAGGTGCCAGCGGACAGGAAGTGTGGGCCGGATGTGTGTCAAGGGTCTAGAATTGGTCTGAGCAGCTTAGAAAGCTTTGTGTAATATATGACCGGACATTTCTATGTTTCCGGAAAAATCGGCAAAGCACAACTTATTCTTCGACATTTACTTTTGTCATTCTAAATGATCTTTTTTTTACATTTAAGATCATTTATCTTATATCGTATCAAAACTAAATACATTTTTCTTCTTTGTCGATGTTAAATCTATTTTTTTTTTACTGTATTCGGGTTGCCGTCAATGGGATATCCATAAGGTCCATTGACTGATATCAATCAAACGGCTAGATATACCTTGTCTTTTGTCTTAGACATACTTGCACTACTTTCTAGATTCATTTAAAAATCAAATCTGATAAAAATCGGTTGATAAATGCGCGCGAAATACTTTGTCATTTCATCTTTTAAGAACATTAATGCGTTGATTCATTCTTTTTTTAGCACTGAAGTACAGCACACAAATTTGCATATCATACTAAAGCTATTAAAGTTGATCTGTTGTCAACAGCCGGTGCTATTCTGAATTTTGTTTCTGATCACCATCCTGGCTTCATTCTCGCCATTTTTCGGTATCTTCCATTGGGGAATTCACTTTATCATCTGTTTTTGACTGCGGCCCTCGTTCATCCTCTCCATGTAGTCCAACGTTGCAATAAGAATCCGCAGAGCTTTTCCGCTGCTTCCAATTTGACTAGCCATATTAGTATATAATAGATTTTGTATATATACGTATATATTTTCCTCAGTAAAAATTAATGTTGTTTTTAAAATAAAACATTTTTTTTTTTTTACATAATATTCTAAAATATTATTTTACATTATTATACCCTTTTCCCACCTATCTGGCAACGTTTTAATGCTATACTTCGATTAGAGCGATATCCGAAGAACGATATACGAATTGATTTCCATCCAAAGTAGTTTATTTTTTTATGTGTTATTTATTATGTATATGGGAGAGCATTGTCATGCTGCAAAACACTTGTCAATGATACACGCGAATAGGGCTGTTTTTATTTTCATCCCCAAGCTGTTTAGTTGTTTATTATTAGCTAAGTAATCGATTGACCAAATTTAAGAGCTTCAAAATCTATTATATACTTCTAGTCCCACCAAACGTATATTTTTTGTAAGGCCACTTTTTTGTTTAGGGGTTGGTATTGCTACCAGATTCTTTTGTGGCTATTGATTTTTAAGGCCGTGGTTTTCATTTACCATCCATAACTCATCGATAGTTATAATATCATACATAAATCGATGTTTCGGTTTCAATTTCTAAAAGATGTTCTTCACTTAGCTTATGCGCTGTCCATTTCCTCTGCTTCCATACTTTGACGATTTTTTTAAATACTCGATTATGAGTATATGATATTATTTGTAATTTATTTTATTAAATAAAGAGAGAATAATTTTGATTTTGACACTTTAATAGGTCTTCCAAAACCAGGGCTATTTTTTATTCGAAATTTCTTGAAAAATTTATAACACTTGCAAACATCTAAATAATACCACAATATACGATAAATGTTTTAGTAAAAATAATTGCAGTTCTTCACTTGATACACAAGTATTAAAGTCGAAGCTCTACTAAACCTCAAAAACGATTAACAATACAACGATTTTTTTAGGTTATTTTAAATTTGATGACGATACAAGGATAAACTAATCAATGCTGTCGTCAGAGTGACCAGACTCCGAAGGGCCGATCACGTATCAAGAATGCGGGATAGTCGGCTGCCAAAAAGGCTTATGGTTAACAAGCCTTATGGTCCCCGGAGGAAAAGAAGACCAAGGCTGAGATGGTTGGACTGTGTACAGAGGAAAACTGCATCATTGAAACTACTGGAAGATGGAGCGACGTGGCAGCAGACCGGATAAAATGGAGAAGGGTGTTGGATGAGGCCAGGGCTCTTAATTTACCTATGATGATGATTAATTTGGGCTATTATCCTTGGGTACTTTATCGCTTATTGATTTTGTATAGAAGAGATATTAATAGTATTGGCATTAGTACGTAATCTTGTAATACTTCAAATAATATAATTCTTGTAACCCCTTATCTAACTCTAAATTTGTTTGTTTATTCGTTAGCTACTTTAAAAATATACCATTCGAAAATTATCATTTTTGATTGTTTTTATAAACTTAATTATACAATAAAATAATAATAGGTAATTTGTGAACATGTTAAATATTTTTTTTAGCATTAATACAAAATTTGCAAATCAGCTAAATCAAATAAATAAATATATAAAAGATTTATTAGTACAGACGTTAGATATAAGATATGTAACATTTATATAACGAAAAAAATATCTATAAATTTATTGCTTTCAATGTTCTAATATATCTTGACTTTGGCGTATAATACAATATACTTAATTATTTACAATGCTACAAAAACATACATTTCTTTTCTCACATTTCCAAATGTCTTGAATTATTATTACAACCCTTGTAGCATTTAGTGGTCGGGTTGAAATCTGTCCGAGAACATATTTTCGACTCCGTTACGGTGAACAAATAACCTTTATCAGTTTCAGCCCTAACGCAGGTCAAGTCAAAGAAAGCAAACAGCAATAAGATAAAATAGTTTTACACAAGAACAAAAAAAAAACACAGTCGACAACCCCCTGACACCTTATATTGCCACCCTCATAGATTGTGTCAGTGAATGAAAAAGTTTAGCGGAAAAAATTAACTACAATAAAAAAACAAACTGATAACGTGTACGAGATGACAATGAAGAAAATTTTATATTACTTTCACGTGACACCGAGTGTAATACTTCACGTGTAACCCATTATATCTATACGATCGAGTCAACCGTGGGACAAAAAACAGGCAGGAGCATGTTCAGAATTTCTGATATCAGATTATGGATTAAAACCAGAAAGGTGTCCATCAAAGTCAAACGATATCCTTGAAATTATTCGGCTCTAAATTTTCCACATAGGATAACGCGTTCGAATACTACACATAGTTGCCTGAAGTAAGGGGGCCGAGAGGAGGAGTTCTTCGAATAAATGCCGGGGGGAAAATTCTGATGATATAGTCGAATCTTAAAATACGTTATAAAACCGATAATCTCAAGGTACCGCAAGGGCAAAATACAAGTTAAAATATATTACCATATATAAATGAAAATTTAATACATTGTGTGAAAATTAATTTATTTACATAAAAGCTTTAAACCCAGAAATAAATTAATTTACATAGATATCGGTTAATTTTCAATTACCATGCTTTTACAAACTTATTATCAGCAACATCGAATATATGTATTGATACATTTTAATGTTTGTATGAATAGACACCCAATATTGATACTAAATCGAGTCGGACTTATAAAGTAAACATTATTCCACAACGTACTATCGCATATCAAAACAATATTATAAACATTCATTAAATTGATTTCCTAGTTCAACCACTAATATAAAATTTTATTTATTTATATTAAAAAAACAGTAGAATTCAATAAGCAAATTCCACGGATTCCATTTCCATGTCCCAGTTCCAATTGAAATATTCATATTTCAAGCACCTACAAGTACCATATCTTCTTTTTAAGTACTGTCTTTGAATTTAGCAGTGCTACGTGATAAGCTTTATAATATATATTCCAAGACAAAATATAATTTAAATACAATTAAATAGCGATCTATTCAACGAAATTAATTACTACGACACGTGTTATTTCATCAAAATTAATATTCGCATATGGCAATATATGTCAACCAATTATCCACGATTTAATTTGAAATACGCCGGCAAAATATAAAATAATGATTCAATTTCCATGTTTCATACGGAAAGGTTAACACTATCAATGGCATAAATGGTGTCAACGGCACATATTATGTCCGATTAAATGTCACAAGAGTTAAAACACGAATTGTCATACGATCGCATTTGTATAAATTAAAAGTTCGCATAAATGTCTAAACGCGGTATGCCACAAATGAATTTAGTTTTAAAATTATAAAATATTTAATAATTATGAATAAACAATTGGAATCAAATATAAATATAGACATTTGTCACGAATACATTCAGTATTTATAGTATAAAACGAATTATTGCTGCTCATGCAGATATTTAACGATTGGTATTCACGCACATGGTAAGTTTTAGGTTTACATCCTAATAAAATATTATATATGACATAATATTGAAGATTTGCGATAATCTTTATTTCAAAATTTCAAATTCAAATTCAATAAAATTATCATGGTTTGAAAGCCATATTGTAAAATATGTCTTTATACATGTTACGGTAGTTATCGCAAAAAAACACTTTTTCTGACTGTGATGGTTTAACCATTTACTAGCAACTTTTCGCAGTAATACGCGGTTAGCCTGCTACTGATATTTATTTTGCAGCTAATAAGCTCTAATTTTGCGATAATAATTCGATTCACCGCTTGTGATTTTTTTGTCTTTTTTTAACATAAACGTTAAAATAGATATTTATAAAAAATATATGATATATGTAAATAATACGAATGAGAAACAACAAAAAAAATATATTGAATTAAAAATCTAACATAGGTATTTAATTCGATGATTTTTTTGCAAAATATAAAAAGCGAATAAGAAGTACTTTATTGAACTACGACATGCATAAAAAGTGCTGCATTGGTGTAAATAAATAATAATACGATGGTGGAGCAAGATCTGATAAATATGATGAATTTAATAAATACAATCCAATCGTATTCAATTTTTTTATCACGAGTAATTTTAGCTTAATAATGTCTTGCATTATCAAATTAAAAAAGTATGTTTTCAATAAATTGTTTCTTTTAATCGTTACAGTTTATTAGAATAGATCTATGC
This sequence comes from Philopotamus ludificatus, assembly GCA_022495035.1. NCBI lineage: Eukaryota > Metazoa > Arthropoda > Insecta > Trichoptera > Philopotamidae > Philopotamus > Philopotamus ludificatus. The sequence goes on along the minus strand of JAGXCT010036718.1, from coordinate 26,148 downwards.
CGTTATTGTCTAACCATATTTAATATATTTATTATGAAAACTATTTCACAATACAAAGAAAGAACAATTAGACCGTTAGGTTCAGTTTCAGAGTTTCCAGAAATATCTGGCCTTTAGAAAGCCACTGTTTTTATGAAGTTGGTCATAGTACATAACGCATTTCTCTTTTCCTTTTTTTGATATCCTGATAACTCTGATTTTAAGAACTCTTGACACATTAGAACCAGTACAGATTTTTTTCATCACTTACATGATGAAGTATCTTCACCGTCAGTTATTATGAATCTTGCTAATCATTTCTATATACTCTTGTACTTTAGAGCAAGAGTATTTAACTGTATCGACTAGTCGTAGAATTAATTTTATCGAATTTGCCTTAACTACAATCCGTAACACCTCATTTTGCACTTTCACTACCTTCTCACTTAAGGTTTATTTTATTTAATCAAAAATTCTAGATTGAAATGACTATACAACTTTTGACTTATTATAAATATCCGATTTTTGTCGCAGTCGTTTGATAATTTTTTTGATGAAATTAGTAAATGCAAATACTTATATTTCAAATAACCTGGAGAACGTCTGTCTACAGTCATGACATCATGACTGAGACGGAGGTGCCTCCAGGTGGCAAAGTCCCGCCCCAGGGTTATAATGCCACTGTTTAGTTTAGTTTATATTTCAAATAGGATAAAAAAAAATGTCCACCAACTAATATCAAAAGAAATACGTACCAACAGAATGACATACAAAAATACAACATACGAGATTTTCAACATTTGGTTAAAAATGTAATTATTTTCTATGCGTTACTTTTCATGTCAGTTTTCAATCAATCATAACAACAATATTTTTGCTAAAATATTTGGCATGTTTTTCCCAATTTTTAAATCGCGAAATGGCCAGTTTAGAATATTTTCTCCTAAATATAAATTAAATAAAGTTAAAAATAATATAGTGGATCTTTAACAGGAAAAACAATCAAACATTGATGAAAAGATGTTAGAATTAAAACATTTCAAAGTTCTAATTCAATTTTACATTCGATCTCGTAATTTCAATTTCAGTATAAACCTTTGGGATATAATAACAACAACTCTCAAGATACTAACTTTGATACGTATGTATCTACGATTGGTATTATCAACTTAAAATCCTTATAAACTTTCAAGTGGCCTCTGACCTGATGCGTGTCCCGTCCCTTACACCCGGAGAACACTGAGCTTCCTCCATCCAGTTGCTCAACTCCAGCGGAGACACGTCCGCCTCAACCCTGTAACCAGGGTTTCGATGGTTGTCCTTCAGACTTTCTAGACTCCGACTGTGAGATTGGAGATGAGTTGTCGCGCGGGTTGTAATAATGCCTGATTCGTAAATTTATTTACGTAGATCGGGTGCTACGGAGACTTCCGGTAGCACCTACGATACCAAACCTACGAGAACAAACTAAGATAAAATATAGAATCCTGAAATTTTGGTTAGAATCTTTATATCCAGAATTTCTATTATTTTTTGATATTATGCTCAGAATAATCCATCTTAATTTTAGTTATCATTTTGATTTATATTATGAGATTCATATAGTAGGCCTTGACTTACGCGGACTTTTTGAAATTTTTAGGCAAGGAGTTAAAGCTGTTGATAAATAGAACATAAAATCGTTAACCCAATTTTGCAAAGAGTACAACATTTATAAAGCTGTTTCAAGTATTGGTAATGAATGAAGTTACAATATCTACCATGAATAACGTATACAACAAGCTCATCCCCCGATTGGTTGAGGAGAGAAGTACACCAACTAAAGAAGTTGAGTTAGTTTTTCAAGATCTTGATAAAATGACAAAATAACTAAATTTATATCTAGAAGATAAGGATTTTGTTAGTTTGATTCCCAGTCATTCAACGAAAATGGGCAACGATATATTGATGGAACTCAAGGACGTGCGAAAAGAAGATTTTTTTTAGAAAAAGGGGAATTAATTGAGTAACCCAATCAATTCAAAACTGCGAAGATGGGTGAATATTAAAATATTATCAGGGATAGATTAGCAGGTCTCGAGGCTCAAGACTCTGATCCTGAACGAGCTGCAAAAGTTACAAAAGCAGTGAATAATGATATAGCACGCTAAATCTAAGTTGATAAACAAAAGAAAAGGGCTAAAAAAACACTAGTTTGATACATGAAATACTTCGTCCTTAAATATGTGTATGTACATTATGTTATGTGTAATTTGTGAAATTAATAATATTATCTTGAGTGTACATATTAGAAGGACCCAAATTTAATGTCGCATTTTCGGAAAGCATAGTTTCAGATTAGTTTTCTTCGGTCATGAAAAGTCTCCGACGTGTCCTTCGGAAAAACATTTGCACAGCTGTATGCTGTTTCAGTTTCACGCCCAAAAAAACGCAACGGAGGCAACAAAAAATATTTGCGATGTTTACGGAGACGCATTAAACATCAGGAAATGTCAAAGATGGTTCAAAAAATTTAAATCAGGCAATATCGATTTGAAAAATGAGCCTAAAAGTAGACTTCCCCGTGAAGTGGATGAATCAGCCCTGAAAGAAGAGATTTAAAATAATCCGGCTCTTAGTATCGAAGAATTATCGACATAAAAAGTAGGCGTTTGGGTCCTCATGTGTTGACTGAGAGAAACACATGAAGCGCGGTTTCTGTCAGATACTGAAAGAGAAAGAAGAGTCGCAACAAATTCTGCACAATTTAATCACCGGAAACGAGAAATGAGTACTATATTCAAACATGTAAAAATGAAAGTAATGGTTAGAGCGAGAACAAAAGGCAAATTCGACCCCGAGACTAATTTTTGTGAAAATGACAACGCCATCAGTGATGTCTCGCCGCAGACTGAGCTCCCTCGCACGTTTTACTCGGACTCGGCACATTGTAACGGATGCGAGCGAGAAATAACATCGAGCGCGTGGCAACAGCAGCGAATATTGTTATTTTAATTTTTTTCGCAATTGCAGGCAATAAAGGACTATATATAACATTTATTCTTTAGACTTTTTATACAAACATAGAAAATTTGTGACATGTAGAAATTATATTAAAATAGATATTCGAGAAAAATCAAACACATGGGGTCCCCAATAGCATCGGCAAGGCTAGTTGAAAAAAACAGCAAAAAATGATGACGAAGTTCATTACACCGCTAATCCGTGAGGCGTTGCACGTGCTTGCGTTGTATGCATGGGGATGGAGGAGGGTCTAACGATATAAATATAAATCGAAGGGTCAATATTGTGACGTGGACATTCGGCAGGTCGAATTGGCACGCATTCAAATTATCAAGCGACGGAATATAATTACGCGCCATAATTGAAACATTAAATTTGGTATTGGACACGTGTCCGACGCGTGTCGAACCACGTACAATTTTATTACACGGCATCGATTGTGCGCTCGCCGTAAAGTGTTTCTCGGGGCCGGACCACTTTTCATGGCGTTACCCTCGCCCATGATTTATACGGGGCAATAAAAACGAAAAGTATCTTTTTTAGTGACATATTCATAGTCGGCCATTGTCATGCCGAAAAATCACACAAAAAGATATGGCATCAACAATTGGACGAGAGGGGGGGTTGGAAGAGAGCGCGGACGGGCCGAGGGGAGTAACTATTGCGAAAGCGGAGAAATATATATGCGATTCAATTTGTATTTCTGTTTTATTGCTCTTTGGCTCTTTTCATTGCTTGTATTGTTATTGCCAATGTATATAAAATTAATAAATCGAGTGTTTGCAAATATGGACACGACAAACAACCTTTGAATAAGTATACAACGTTTGATTATTTTGAAAATAAATTGCATTTACATATGCATATCATGATATTACGTAGCTTTTCAATCTAATAGTGTATATATTACTTCATGTAAAGCACACAAATAAATCAAACATGCTTTCAACTAGTAGATTATGCCGGCTTTAGCAAACATGAGGTGCAACTATTAATATATGGCCGTCAACATGTTAACTAATTCACAACTTTATTATAATAATAGAACATGAAAACTTAAATCAATTAAAATAGTCATATTATATTAAATCAGATAAATTGGAAAAAATATTACAGATCAATAAGAAGCGAGGTGCTGTCTATAAGCTCGATATTAGGGGCATCATAATTTAAATTGACAAACGAATTATATGAATATAAACTATTATTTATTTATCTAAATGTTGAATATATAATTAGAGTTAGTTTTATTATTGTTATTATAAAAGATTGGCTATAGACATTTAGTAGCACAATATTTTTTGTGCATGTTAATGTGTTAACGTGGGAATTAATGAGTTAATCTCATTTTTTTTTTTACAAATTTATTAAAAGAGATATTTATTGGAAAAATGAATCAGAAGCATCTACAGGGTTTGATCTGATATCTGAATAAAAAAGATATAATTTTTTTTAAATTAAATAAAAAAAAACTTGGTTCAAGTTGTTTTGCTTAAAAATCATTCGGGACAATACGTAGCCCACGGAGTGGAAAATGTTAAGTAAATTTTTCTTGCAGAAAAATCGGACAGCGAATTTTATGACGATAATGATAGCTCAAGAATTAACGAGTATATGTGGGAATGAATATAAGGTAAAGCAAAAAAATAAAATCAATTTTTCCGTTACTTGAAATTAGTTACCGGCTCGATTTGAAGCTATTTTTATTTAACTTTTTTAATAGTAAAAATGTCAAGAAAAGAGGCACGTTACGGGACATATTTTCGGTATTTTTAGTGTTTTCATTTGATAAAGGATTGAAATCAAATGAAGCTTCTCAGACTATCTGCGATATTTATAAAGACATTTTAAATCCTCGCCAGTGTTGTAGATGATTGTAGAAGTTTCGAGATAAGTTCGAAATAACTTAAAGTCGAATAAATACAAAAAAACTGCTTATTTTTTGGAGAAAGCGGATAACAACGTAATATATTTAACAAAATAGTATTGTATGGTTTATCGCCATAAAATATTATATTTTGTTCGCTTTACTTAAAGTCATAAAATATTACTATATAGGAGTACGATAGTATGTTGCTATTTACAAACAACGTTTTTTAAAAACGTAAGATGTTTATTAACTACATATGTCTTACGTTTTCAATTATCACAAGTTGTGGAAAGATTTTTGGTCTAAAAATTAAACTGATATTATGCTTAAAGCTTCGTTTTAGCGAGATTATTTTTTTACATTTTTCTATTCTGAAAAATGATAAAGACGTCGAGTTTTGCCTAGAGAGAATCGCAAAAGGATCTAAATGCCACGACATAATTAAACTTGCTTTTCAGAAATTTTTCAAAGATTAGAAAATCACTGGCACAAGTGTATTACGTATCGGATATGGACTACTTTATAGGGACCAAAATAAATATTGATAAATAAAATAAAAAAATCTTAGAAAAAAACAGCATTTTTACAGTCTTTTAAAGTCTTAACTAATCAACACATGACAGAAATCGATAAGAATTGTAAATACTGTGAATATATGTATTTACATTTAGGGGACGTTTCGGTTATACTGTATCAAATTATTTACATATTTTTTATATAGTATAATAGCATTTATATTCGATTATCAAAATCGTTCCACACCGCTGGATTTCTTAAATCGCCCAGTCACCCTGACACTCGAAAAGAAACGGAAAACATTTTTCCAAATTGTCGCATTTTTTGCAACGCGGTGACACAATTTCTTTCGCAGATCAATCATAGAACCCGATGGCGGCATTTTGTTTGCCGTGTACGGTTTTTTTTTCTAAAAAAAGAAAATAAAACCGAGCCCGGTATTTTTAGGAAATATGTAAATTCATGCGTACGCTGACACTAAATAAATAGAAAATATTTAAAGAGTCGAAACATAAAAAAATACCAAAAAAACACGAGAGAACATCACACGGGGGGCATAGGAGGAGACGGAAACAAACAGATGAGAAACATCGAAAATGTTTACATTATATTTCAAAGCGGGGTAATGAAAGATCCGGTTAGCCTCGGTCGGGAGAAGATGGCGACCGAGGGAGGGTGACATCTGGAGACGGGTCCCCGTGACCTGGTGACAGATGACCGGGGGAGAGAGGGCCACCGTCCCTGAAATATGAAGACGTATCTCGGGCCCGATCCGAAACATTTTTTACTTCATCATCCGTATGACTATTTATTTATTATCCATCCTTTTGTTTGTTGGCAAACGTGACACGTGCGCGTTGTTGTCTTCGAGAGAGAGCGATGACAAATAAAACAGATTTCGACTTATTTGTATTGGGTCGTTGCGTCTGCTCTAGTCTGGCTGTTTTATCATCTCCGAATATATCCTTACTGTTTGTCATTGATAAGGGTCTATAAGGCAATTTATTCACTAGTATATAATATATCAACAGCTAGAAAAATAAGTATTTACTCAATTACCCACAATTATGTACATTTTTTACGTGTTTACTGATTGAATACACAAAAAGAATACAAATTGATAGCCGGAAGCTTTTCATTATTATGCAAATAATCAAATAACTTTTCACTTACATTGAGCTTGTATAATAAAAACACGTAATAAAATATTTAAAAAAAAATATACCTGATACGTAAATGCAATTTTGTATATGTGGTTGTTCACTAAAATCTTGATTTTCACATTTGTTTGTTGTAATATCTGAAAATAAATAAATAGCACATGTTTAATTAAAAATATAACAATTAAAATTATAAGTATTAATAAAAAAAATAATAAAATGCTGTTTAGCTTGCTTAGAAATTAAATCCACAAAAACTGTGAGAATTAATTCAAATTAATTTTATATTTTTTTATTATAAAGTATGGAACAATACAAATATTTCGCAAAAATTATATTCCGCATGTACAACGAGAAGACTTATTAAGACACTTGCGTAACAAATGAGTTTTTGCGCAATGAATAACAGCCCCATACAACGCGATCACACCGCGATAAATAACAGGATAATAAAATAAAATTTTGCGTATTGTTAAAAAAATAATTGCGAATAAATACGCGACAAAAACAAAGCCGGAAAAACTGGTATTTAACCCCCTAATTCACCTAAAACGGAATAAAAGTAATTACGGCCGCGGACCAGATACCATTATCCGTCACATAATCGGCCACTGTGCGATCGCGAGAGCCGGAAATTCCGGCTATAAATCATATCACGGAATTGGTTCAGCTCTGCAAACCAAATTACGCCATTTAAATGACGCATCAGCCGCGCGAATGAAAATATTTATGTCACCGCCATTTCCATATTTTCCTGCGTGCGGAAAATTTTCAATCGAAATTATCCTTTTCCCTTCACGGGATCTGCGGGCACGGCAAACATGGCGACCGTATCAATATTCGGGGTTTCTGATATTTACGCTTTAATTAGCGATCGATATGTTTGCCATAGTTGTGCAAATTTAATCGGTTAAAATATACATTACGATTAGAGTACGGGTATCTCTACACATCTGTGTAAGTTAGGTCATTTGGGTGAAAATTTTGTTTATTTGGGGCTATGTATCATGTTTCAGTAGTGTAAATATTTTCATGATACAAATTGTTTTCGAAAAGTTTTGTCTAAAGTTAAAAACAAACATCATTTGTGAAGTTAAACAATATAGAATATTGTGAACTTTTAGCAAAATCGGTCGTTTTATTTGAATATCATTAAATAACAGAATCGATCCGAAATTAAGATTTTTTCTGCAAACTCTTTATTAATTTATTTACGTAAAAAAACATATTTTGTTTATTAGGATATTGTAAAAAATAACAGTAATGACTTTATAAACTTATAAATAACCTATATAATTATTGTAATCGTGAACTTTAACCCGTGACACTATCCACAAATTTATTAAATGACATATTCATTGGAAAAATAAATGCGAAGCATCTATAGGGTTTGATCTGATAGCCGATTTAATAAAAAACATTTTTTTTAATTAAAAAAAAAGAACCTGGTTCAAGTTGTTTGCTAAAAATACTTTTGGGCAATACGTCTGGCCCACGGAGTGGAAATGGTAAACATATAAAATATGTTTTAGCGATCCATCAATTGTTAAATCCTACCAACCGATATTGTCTTATTTAAAGATGGTCTTTCTTCTATTGGTAAAAATATCTTCCAAATATACTAATATATAGGATAATATCTCTAGTCTTTCTCTAGACGTTGAAAGATGTATTTATTTATTTAGTTGTTTATTTAAAGACCTTGTTTGGTCGGCATTACAGAGTGATGTTATTCGCCAACCACGCATAATAAATTGTTATACAATCAGTTATACAAATAGTATAAAAGAAAAAAAA